>JAXIVJ010008147.1:0-56990 GCA_036785665.1 Chirona hameri
GTCAACCGAGGTCACTGACTTCAAATGACCTGACATGACCTGACATGACATTTTTTGGAATTTGGCAGTTTCTAGGACATTTTATGACGCTGATTTCAAATTTGGCACCCATTTAGCATAATTATATGTTCATTCGCAATTCTAGCTCGATTAAATTCAATTTATACGCATTTACAATTTGGTTGAATTTTGGGTCATTGACATGACCTCAGAGGTCACCTAATGACCTAGGACCTTAAAGTCGATTATCATTGGTTTACTCTTGTGACAAGCAACACGCTCGTTTTTTAATCGAAGCTCTTGCCCAGTTAGGAGCGAAACGCTAGGGGGTCGTAACCCCCCCCCCCCTCCCTCTTGCACGGTCACGCACTGATCGGACGCTGCACGGGCGAGGGTTAACCCGCGCGGCGCTGGGGGGGTAAATTTTACCCCCCCCCCCCCTCCCGGATTTTCTCCATAACTTGACAACTATGACAGATATCAAAGTGAAACTTGCGGTAGCTTATGGTGCATCAATTCTACGTCTTCTGCCATTTTTTTTTTAATTCGTAAAAATTGGTGGCAGATAATGACGTTTTAGTGACGTCATGCCATGTCATTTTTGGTGAAAAATCGTTAAATGTTTGAAAAACAGTAGAAAATAGCGTGTTACTGCAAATTGCAAATAAAAGGCGTAAAAAGAAGGGAAATAACATTGTCTTTGACATGGCTATCTCAGATTTTCAAAATTTTGCGTTTTTGACCCCAAAAAATGCAAAAACTGATTTTTGGGGAAGAATTTCCACAAACGTTTTTTTTGAAGATTTAAAAAAACGGATTATATATTAGAGAACGAGTATGAACGATGTTTAAACCAAATTTCAAAGCAACTTATTTATTTTTGACTGATTTATGGCTCTCTAAGAACAAGTAACTCATGACGTCATTGGTTAAAATTGCGTTTTTTGGCTTTTACTGACCAGATACAGACAAATAAATGCCACCACTGTATTTCGAAGATAAAACTAGTCTAGAAACATGCAATGTTTATTTAGATTAATCAATTTCAAATTTGGACCTTATTATGACCTGACCTTGACCTGAGGACGATTATATGGTGTCAGGCTGTGAAAATGGTTGCTTCTATCGAATTATACGTGTAAAATAACCCATACAACATGTGTCGCATGGCTTTCGTAGACCTGTGACCTTGTGTGACCTGACCTTGACCTTGACCTTTGCTTACAATTTCACTTTTACTTATGCGGGAAATGCATTATACACTCTGGAGCACTTTGTGAGATAATAGTTGCAATATAAGGCTTTGGATGGAAAGTATAGCCCCAAAAACTCAAATACTTACATTTTACATTTGACCTGACCGTGACCTGACATGTGACCTTATTTTAAGAATTTCGAGTATGCATTCGATTCTTCTCGTTGAGAGCTTGCGATCGCCGCATTGCGCGTCTCGCTGCGGTTATTGGTTCGGAAGATACGAGGGGGGGGGGGAATTTACCCCCCCCCCCCCCAGCGCCGCGCGTTCGGCTGGAGACCTCAGCGCCGCGCGGGTTAAGTTAGCTTCATGACAAAAAGACTAGTTCCTTACCAAAGTCAGACAGCTCGAAAATGTCTGCATTAAAGTCGTCCAAAATGCAAACATGGGGAGAATCCAAATCATCAATGATCAAATAATTTAGCCAAATAATATACATATTGATCAAAATTATTTGTAGTATCATATGGTAGATAAACGCCCAATAGAAGGATTTTAAGATCATCAATAAGACATTCCAATCCAATTATGATGTCATCATCAAACGAAATAGGTTTAACAAACCTGGCTAAATTATGTGTCCATAGTACGGCTTCACCCCCAAACGGCCTCCCCAATACCAAACCATCAGACGGATCAATTGACGAAATGCCAAACGACATCCAATCCTTATGAACATTATTAAGAAAGGGAAGGTCGGAAGGAAAGACCCAATGTTCTTGAAGAAGAAGAAAAATATCGCATAACCTAACAATTCCGCCAATATTACGCTTGGATGACTTGCAATTATATGAACTTATCTGAAACATGAAGACGAATAATAAAAAGACGTACATACAACAATTACCGCAGACCTTCAGTTGCGAACACCAGATGAGAGTACAGGGTGGGCCAGGCAATAAAGGTTCATTAAGGTTAGTTCCGTCACACCAGGCCACTAGAACGGTCTCAAACTCGTCCAATTTCAAGGTTCCGTCCGTCTCAGCCACCACTAGTAGTAACCACCACCGGTAAATGAGTCTTAAGTCGGCCTCAACTCACAAATGGCGACTTAAAGTTTTAGTCACTTATGTCATTGTTTGTTGAATATTATGCAATCAATGACGTTGAATTTGCATGTTCTGCTACTGCTTCACTTTCCAGTATATTCCACCAGCATTGAACTTAAATAAATATAACAAATCAGTTACGAACGTAAGGGACAATCCTTAGTTATCTAACCACTTGCAATATCGTATACTAGACGACACTTCGTGGTGCAACGAACGCGTCAATTACAATCCTCCACTCAGCGCCGTGGTGTAACGAACACGTCAATTACAACCCTCAGCTGGCGCCGTGGTGCAACAGACACGTCAATTACAATACTCAGCTGAGCGCCGTGGTGCAACGAACATGTCAATTACAATCCTTAGCTGGCGCCGTGGTGCAACAGACACGTCAATTACAATCCTCCACTCAGCGCCGTGGTGTAACGAACACGTCAATTACAACCCTCAGCTGAGCGCCGTGGTGCAACAGACATGTCAATTACAATATTCAGCTGAGCGCCGTGGTGCAACGAACACGTCAATTACAATCCTAAGCTGAGCGCCGTGGTGCAACGAACACGTCAATTACAAGCCTTAGCTGGCGCCGTGGTGCAACAGACACGTCAATTATAATCCTCAGCTGAGCGCCGTGGTGCAACGAACACGTCAATTACAATCCTTAGCTGAGCGCCGTGGTGCAACAGACATGTCAATTACAATCCTCCGCTGAGCGCCGTGGTGCAACGAACACGTCAATTGCAATCCTGCGCTGAGCTCGGCTGTCCCGTGCTGCCCCAGTGACGGGTCGGACGGGTCGACATTAGCTCCATTCCGATCCATTTAACGGCGCCGGTCGCGTCACACCACCTGTCAGGCTCCGTCAGACACTCCTGCTCTGTCAGGCTTAGGCTGTTAAGCGGAGCGAGCCGGCTGCGACTGTTGCCGCCGCCAGTCAGAGACAAACGAGGGAGCGTGGCGCCGCGCTGACCGGCGGCGGCAACTTCAAACGGCGCACCTCCTTTGATGTCGCCGACTTTTGTCACCCCGCCCGAGTCAGCACAGAGCAAACTGATGACGATACTATAACTGCTGGACAGGTAATGCTTGAACAGTGGACTTCCTCATGACTTCCTCATGAAGCTCATCTACAAAGGAAGAGGGGCCACTCGAGCAGAGCAGAAATATTATGCCGTAGTTACATTAACCAAGCTACGGTTTAACCCCAAAATTCCGGTTAATATAACATGTTTTGCGTTAATATGTTCAAACAACGAGTTTTTGACCATTGTTTACCACAGAAAACAGTGAGCAGTAAAAATGTCCACCATTGTATATGACAAGGTTGGCATATTTGCATCTATTGAACTTGCACCCCGAATACAATTAATAATTATTAACCAGAGAGGCAAAACAAAACAAAAACGAAACAAAAAATGTACCACTGCGCCCAGCACCAGTATTGGCATACGTCACGGGGTGAACATGCAAACAAGGGCAAGGTCTGGGTAGGGCACAACCACGTCCAGCGTACTGTGCACTGAGAAAACAGCTGTGTGCTGGCAATGAGGTACCATTTAGTGGGAAGTGCGTCTGGCTAGTCAGCCATGTGTGAACTCTCTGGGTAAGGCTCCTAGATCTTATAGTTATCAGGTATTCTATTGACATGGTTGCTGCCTAAACATCTGGCAGACGATGTAAAAAGATCCACCGGAGCTAGTGAGGCATTGGAAATTCCGTATCTATTTCTTTGAATGAATTCATCATAAGGGCTCTTTAGAATACAAAAATTGTAATAGTTGCGTATTTTCGGTCTACCTAATGTGGATATTCTTTGGAAATTCACATAGTCATCAATTCATAGCATATCGTCATCAATTCCTTGTGTTTTCGAAATAAAAGTTAAGTGTGACCTAAACTACACATCGTCTTGAATATTACTCTCACCAATCTTAACTCGATAATTTATTATTAGCCGTTTTCTCGAAGGATTATTGCGCTGAAAGATTCTGAAAAGTTTCCGAAAAGTTTTAACAAGTTTTGGTATAGAAGTCTTAGTTCGAAGATCCATTCCTTAACTACACAACTTTTACATGCGATTTTTGGCTTCAAATGTCCCTCATAATTTTGTAATATGTTGGTAAGAATATAATATGTTGACAAAATTGTGGTTTGGTGGTAATTAGCAAGATAAGTATTGATAGGCCAGTTGTGATCCCCACCGACTGAAACTTTTCAAACTTTAGAACGATTCAGAACATTCTGTGGCTTGTGACGCAATTGGACGCAATGGACTCGTCCAATCCGGTCTAATCCGGCGGTTGGCATGTGCGGCTTGGCTTTGTCTATGTGCGTGTGGCACGCGGGTCGGAAGCGGCGGCGAATCGATGCTGGCACATCCCTGCGAATACGCAGACGGACCTGCGATCCATGACGCTGCCAGATTTAGTAACCAGTAAGGCGCCGTAGTTGGCGATGAACGAGCGAGCGCGAAATAAATGTATGGTGAATTTCAACCCGATCGGGCAAGTAGTTCCTGAGATACAAAAAAGGTGCGTACGTGCGCACGTGACGAGACACACCACCCATGACTTGTGGGTAGGCGGCGGCGGAGGGGTCCCTAACCACACACCAAATTTGAACACAATCGGATCAGCCGTTCCTGAGATATAGAATAGGGGTGTGCACGTGCGCACGTGCAGAGGCACCCTATTCCTGACTTGTGGTAAACTGGCGGTTGAGAGGTCCCTAACCACACACCAAATTTGAACACAATCGGCTCAACCATTCCCGAGATATAGAATATGGGCGAGCACGTGCGCACGTGCAGAGGCACTCCACCCCTGACTTGTGGAAAGGCAACGGCTGAGAGGTACCTAACCACACACCAAATTAGAACGCAATCGGTTCAGCCGTTCCTGAGATATAAAAGAGGGGTGTGCACGTGCGCACGTGCAGAGGCACCCCACCCCTGATTTGTGGAAAATTGGTGGCTGAGGGGTCCCTAACCACACACCAAATGTGCACACAATCGACTCAGCCGTTGCAGAGTTTTTGCGAGAAAACACTGTTCAACACCCCTCACGCGGCACGCGCCACGCGCAGTGGTAGTCACCTACATGAGTCGGTACCGGTCTCATACAGTGTAGGTTGGATGTGGCTGCTCAGCAAAGAAGTCAGCTTGTCAATCGGACGTGTTGCAGAGATATGAGCTTCTCAAAAGCGTCGCCACGGGCCGGGCTGGGCCAGGCCGGGCAGGGCCACTCATATTCAGATTTGTCCCATATACCACGGAAAGACGAGCGAGCGCTTCCCGCTCGCTCGTAACTAGTATGACCTTATGCTAAATGAACGAATGGACTCTAGACGCATATGTTCTTTATAAACGACCAATTGTGCATCATAAACTTGTTATGAGCTCAATACATGTTTCCATAACTATTGAATAGTGACAATATCGCCTAAATCAGTAATTTATTTCATGCAATGTATAATATACTAAGACTTTTATAACAAAACTTCTCAGAAACTTTTCAGAAACTTTTCAGAAACTTTTCAGCGCAATAATCCTTCGTGAAAACGGCTGTTAGTCGTTTTCAGGAATGATTATTGCGCTGAAAAGTTTCTGAAAGATTCTGCAAGTTTTGAAAAACTACACAACTTTAACATGCGATTTTTGGCTAGAAATGTCACTCGTAATTTTGTTATATGTTGGTAAGAATAAAATATGTTGACAAAATTGCGGTTTGGTGGTATAAGTAAGTATTGATATAATCTTTCTGAAACTTTGCAGGAAGATTTTATCAATACTTATCTTGCTTATTACCACCAAACCGCAAGTTTGTCAACATAATTTATTCTTACCAACATATTACAAAATTATGAGGGACATTTCTAGCCCAAAATCGCATGTAGAGTTGTGTAGTTATTCAAAACTTTCAAAATCTTTCAGAAACTTCTGAGCCCAATAATCCTTCGTGAAAACGGCTATTATCACGGCTATGTACATGTCTGACATTTTATCTTTCCAAACCGTGATATTAAATAGTGGTTGAAGCATTTCTGGCATCCACTATTCTTGCATTGCTGATATAATTGGCCGAATGTTTCAGAATCTAAGATCAAGAAAAATCCTACATGTGTGAGTACCTATCATGCTTCGTCTCATGCGGCGAAGGTGTGTGTGGAAGTCTTGGCTCAAGTGATAAAAACAAATCTGAAATTAATTTGGGGGCGTTGGTGACGGTAAACAAAATTATGTTTTATTACTTTCTGTTACCGTTCAACAGCAGGCCTTGATTACGGATTCAGGGAGGAAACTTGTGACATGTTTACGATAACTTTGGAATTCATAACATGATAAAATAGCCTGCAGGAAGTTTACATCAATTTCTTATCGAAATCTCTTGTATATGTGATCATTGACTAGGACAAACAAATGCCCCCTTCGTGTTGCTTTTTCATAGCCTGAATGTAAAAGATTCCGACATTGTGTGGCCAGTTCCCTTGATGGTGTCACCTAGGTCCTTTTGAGCTGCGTCGTGCGTGGTATACCCACATTAAGATTCACCGTCTCCGAGTGCATTAACCCTATTCCTTGTGGGGGGCAGATTCCCCCCCCCATGGTTTTTCGCTTGCTGCTGCTAAACTACTTGAGCTAGCGTCTTGAAATTTTCTGACTTTTTCCATAACTAATTTACACGTGATGTGCCAAAATTTGAACAAAATCAACTGAGCAGAGGCGGTGCCAGGGTCCTTTTTGTGGAGGGTGTTACGAATGCGGTTGTGTGGTACATACTTCCTTCGTAATTTGCGGTGAAATAAATGAGTCAGAAACATTTTCACTGCAATATGCATCATAAATACAGGGATTGTACATACTTTTTGGCAGAGGCGCACAAAGGTACAACAAATGGGGGTGATACCATCCCTCAAATTAGGTCCACCTTCAAATTAACAAGATGATAAAAGCGTTACGTGCATGGTGACCCCCCCCCCCCCCCACACACACACACACACACGTTGTTTACCTGGATCCGCCTATGCGTAATATATTACATTTAACAAATTACAGCAAATAATGTCCACATGTCCACAGATTGCCCGCCGACGTCAGAACATCAGAGTCTGTCATTACGATTCGTACCGCTGCTAAGAAATGGCTCTTTGCAAGCGAGGACTGTGACTGAGGTTTTGATGTAAGCTGTAGTTAGTTGCAATTGGATTTTAATCATAGTGTGTTTTTGCGATGTATTTTACGATGTATTTTACAATGTATTTTATTTCTCCATTCAACTCATTCTTGTTCATGACGATGACCACTGAAAAGCCATCTGATGGAGGGGTTTAATAAACTGATTGATTGATTGATTGATTGATTGACATGTGATATTCATACCGCCCCATACAATCACGAACAGCACATATTTGTTATAAAAATCCCCCCCCCCCCATTTTACATCCCCTGAATACGCCTATGATTTTTATTGTTGGTACTTGTCTTTTGATATGTTGAAAACCAGTACATTTCAAGCTCGAAAACGTTTGTTGCAAGAAAATCGGTCGACCCATATGTTCACAATTACTTATTTTTATTTTAAAAAAAACAAATTGTCGTATTTTTTGCCCCCTGGTCTCCTATTTTTGAACAACAAACAAATTTCGGGATTCAAAAAGAAAGATCTTTTGATGATGGATCGAATGGTGTTTTACCCATCGAAATTGACAGAGCGGTTCTCGAAATCTCGGGGGGGGACAGAATCTGCCCCCCTCCCCCCCCCCCCCCCCCACGTTAACGTAATTCTAGCCGCCCGCAAGGAATAGGGTTAAACGGCATGCTGATGAGAAACGGCGTGCAGACGGAACGACGGCAGAATCAAAATAATGTTGTGCACGGCATTCCGGCGCTATTTTCCAGGAATAGAGCGCGACGGCAATCTGGCAGAAGCACGTCCCACTCTGGCCAGCCGCCAAAGCAAAATGAGTAGTTGTGTACCGGGCGACTGTGAGTCGGTGGTGCGGATACATAGCAGAAATGGATCGACAGAATCGCCTACCTTTGGCTGATATTGCCGCTTCTGGTGGTCCCAAGTGGGCATTGCCTGGAAATAAAACAAGAATAACATGCGGTGAGACACAAACGAGTGCGAAGTAGGTAAGTCATATTGACGTCTGTGATAATGTTGGGCGGAGGTAAGGCAGTGTTGTTCTGAGCGTGCTGTTATACCACATGCAGTTGCAGAGGCAGTAGAAAATACGTAACGACTTCGCTATAAAAACCCTTAACCGAATGGTAAACCGAAACTGGTCCATTGTGTCTATTTCGCAGTCCATTTGTTATTTTGTAATCAGATAATCACAAACATATTCAGCTAACGTAACTATCATTAATCTTAGCGACCAATATCACAAGATTGATTGCGATCATTAATCACAACTACGAAAAATTGGCAAAGTTTGACTTTGCAGTCGACACTTTGAAAAGATGGCAAACGTCAGGCAATGACAAAACAGTGCACTCGGTGTTACTGCGCCTTCCTTTGCATAGCACCAGCATTAATTAACACACCGGTGTATTTATAGATCGCTGTGCAGCCGCAGGTTACCCACTGCATGGCTTCGCAGTGTTGGTGTGACGCCCACCTGGGTAGGTGATTTGACGCCGTTCCCTGTAGCCCGTGCCTGGTATGTTCATACGGCACACAAACACGGTCTGCTCGTACAGAAACTCGTCTCTAGTGACCCAGTAGACGGTGAGCGCGTACAGACCGTCCAGCCACGAGACGTACTTCTGTATCGCCTCGATCGGCACCCTGCCGTACACAACATACAGGTTAGAGAGCGGCACGCGCGCACACAACACACACACACACACACACACACACACACACACACACACACACACACACACACACACACACACACACACACACACACACACACACACACACACACACACACACACACACACACACACACACACACACACACACACACACACACACACACACACACACACACACACACACACACACACACACACACACACACACACACACACACACACACACACACACACACACACACACACACACACACACACACACACACACACACACACACACACACACACACACACACACACACACACACACACACACACACACACACACACACACACACACACACACACACACACACACACACACACACACACACACACACACACACACACACACACACACACACACACACACACACACACACACACACACACACACACACACACACACACACACACACACACACACACCCACACACACCCACACACACACACACACACACACACACACACACACACACACACACACACACACACACACACACACACACACACACACACACACACACACACACACACACACACACACACACACACACACACACACACACACACACACACATACACACACACACACACACACACACACACACACACACACACACACACACACACACACACACACACACACACACACACACACACACACACACACACACACGCACACGCACACGCACACGCACACGCACACGCACACGCACACGCACACCCGCACCCGCACCCGCACGCGCACGCGCACGCGCACGCGCACGCGCACACGCACACGCACACGCACACGCACACGCACACGCACACGCACACGCACACGCACACGCACACGCACACGCACACGCACACGCACACGCACACGCACACGCACACGCACACGCACACGCACACGCACACGCACACGCACACGCACACGCACACGCACACGCACACGCACACGCACACGCACACGCACACGCACACGCACACGCACACGCACACGCACACGCACACGCACACGCACACGCACACGCACACGCACACGCACACGCACACGCACACGCACACGCACACGCACACGCACACGCACACGCACACGCACACGCACACGCCACATAGGTGAGTAACTCCCTGCACTACATAATACATAACACAGCGATAGAGACACCCTACCGTAAGCGACAACGCGGTTAGAGCACTTGATTCTCAAATAGGGGGTAATTACACCACATGGGGTAAAAGAGCCTTCGGGCGGGGGCAATGGCGTTTGAGCTGCTAAGTGAGAAATCACAGCTGTTTCGTTGAATGATGACGCACAATGCACATATACCTACCTCCATCACAGTTTCTGTTTCACCGTCACCAAATTAATGCAAAGAGCATCAAAAGAAATTAGTTATAAATGCTAATCAGCTATGTGATACGGCTTACACGTTGTTATACAGTGCTTGTTATACTGTGCTTGTTGTAATCACTGCTTCAGACTAAGAGGAATGGCACACATGTCTGCCTATATTATTGTCCCTAGATGGCACTAGTAGTAAACGCCTGAAGTTATGCTGTACCGCACAGCTGAAAGCCGATAATTGCGGTCTGCGCAATGGGGGAAGGGCAACGGGTCATTCTGGTCATCACGAGGGGGTAACGATGCCCTTGACGCTGCGAACCACTGGGTTAGAGGTACCCTGTAATACACAACACAGCGGTTAGAGATACTCTGTCGTGCAAAGCAAAGCCAGTTGGATGATGAATGTCTTTTCTCCGTTCAGAGTGAGATGGGTACACAATTAACATTAGTACAAATAGGAAGCTGTACTAGAGCGCCCGTGAGCGCTCTAGAGCCCCCCCCCCCCCCCCCCCTCCACACTATCGAGAGAAAGTTTCATGGCTGCCGAACTTGGAATTGCCTGCCGCCAAGAAGCAATGCAAACTTATGTTTGTCCATTATTAACACCTCATATAAAAATGTAGAGATTCCTTTAATCTCCCGTATTAGGCTTCCAACTGTGCAGTGTTTTAGAAAACTCGTTGTTTGCTGTTATTGACTCTAGAAAGACTTTAAAAGCGTTTACATGTCTCTAAATTCAGCGAAAACAGGGGAGCGAAGTTGGGCGTGAGCGGGAGCCGACGCCGCGCCGTCGTCTGCCCACAGCTCTATCTGCTACAGCTCGGTGAAGTGCAGCCTGTTACGGCCGTGGGGACGCCGTAAATCCATCATGGTGGACGTCATAACTTCATCCTCCGTCTCTCAGTGAAGTGATCTACAGCTCCACGACAGATCGCCGCTGTCCGCCTATGCCAGGGCGGATCTGGCAATAGCCATCTCGATCCAGACTCAGCCTTTGTGTGTAAAAGGTTTCACATAAGCGCTTTCTATGAAACTCTCGCGTTGAGTGTTTGCTGTGTCGGCAGGCCACTCAAACGCGAACATTTTGAATTTACACGAACTCTAATGGTGAACATGTTGGACTTGCAATAAACTGTGTATGACGTGAAAGTTAATTTGCATTGCATCACATTCATGTTGTGAGAGTACACCTACGCCTGTTCCATGGCGCTGTTGTGTCGATGTGTCCCCACGGAACTCACATGGCGTGCTTGTTGTATCGGCACGAGACTCGCATAGGGTGCGCTTTGTGTCCCCACGGAACTCACATGGCGTGCTTGTTGTATCGGCACGAGACTCGCGATAGGGTGCGCTTTGTGTCCCCACGGAACTCACATGGCGTGCGTGTTGTGTCCGCGGTAGAGGTGCACGTGCGGCTCCGGGTAGACGCCCTTCATGTGGCAGGTGACGTTCACCAGGTCCGCTCCATGTCGCGTGTAGTACAGACTCATCTGCCGCGGCGGCGCTGCAGTGGAGAGGAGGGAACCGTACATCAGTCACACTGTCAGACAGACAGACAGACAGACAGACAGACAGACAGACAGACAGACAGACAGACAGACAGACAGACAGACAGACAGACAGACAGACAGACAGACAGACAGACAGACAGACAGACAGACAGACAGACAGACAGACAGACAGACAGACAGACAGACAAACAGACAGACAGACAGACAGGCAGACAGACAGACAGACAGACAGACAGACAGACAGACAGACAGACAGACAGACAGACAGACAGACAGACAGACAGACAGACAGACAGACAGACAGACAGACAGACAGACAGACAGACAGACAGACAGACAGACAGACAGACAGACAGACAGACAGACAGACAGACAGACAGACAGACAGACAGACAGACAGACAGAATCAGGGTAGAACAATAGGGTTTTCACGAGAGGACTCTTTGTATTTTGCTTGTCGAGACGAATCAATTGGTGTAAAAGTTGACCTTGACCTGATCTTGATATGACCTACGGTCAGGTCAACTTTTGGATATGACCTAACTAGATCACCCGGTGTCATTGGATAAGTCTCGGCGAGACCAATACAATATGGTGAAACTGTTTACTCTAACATGCTGCAGTCAAAAGTTATTTTTTTACAAACAATTCGGCGATTTTTAAAATGTTTCAAATTCAATGCCTTCTGCGGACCTAACCATTGACCCTAGGTGGATTCTGATGCAACTCAGGTGACAGAAAATTCAATTTTCTTTCGAACGTTTTTTTCCTCTTTTAGTTATCGAGATATATGCGGTTTTATTCAGGACACTCATATACATATAGCCGAAATTTCACTTTTGGTTGGCAAATTGACGCACTGGCGCCGTAATCGTGATCATGTGATGGTGAAAGAAACCTTCATGCTCCACTATTACTGGACAATGTTCCACTGTTTTCAAACTGCTATGTAAACGGGGCAAGTCACCACGTTATCACACAAAGAGCATCACAAAATATTAATTGGAAATGATGCTCGGCTTTGTGTTACGGCTTACGCGTTGTTAAACGATGGGCACCACTGCTTTATACTTATATTCATGTCCCTAGATGGCACTAGTAGGGAACGCCTGAAGCTATACTGTACCGCATAGCTTGAAGCTAGGAACCGCTGCTGCCGGTGATCAACCGCTGCCTGTGTTACCGTGACGTCAGCAGGGGTACTTACAATAGACGATCAGCCGCTGTCGTTGCTCGGTGTTACCGTGACGTCAGCAGGGGTACTCACAGTAGACGATCAGCCGCTGCCGGTGCTCGGTGTTACCGTGACGTCAGCAGGGGTACTCACAGTAGACGATCAGCCGCTGCCGGTGCTCGGTGTTACCGTGACGTCAGCAGGGGTACTCACAGTACACGATCAGCCGCTGCCGGTGCTCGGTGTTACCGTGACGTCAGCAGGGGTACTCACAGTACACGATCAGCCGCTGCCGGTGCTCGGTGTTACCGTGACGTCAGCAGGGGTACTCACAGTAGACGATCAGCCGCTGCCGGTGCTCGGTGTTACCGTGACGTCAGCAGGGGTACTCACAGTACACGATCAGCCGCTGCCGGTGCTCGGTGTTACCGTGACGTCAGCAGGGGTACTCACAGTACACGATCAGCCGCTGCCGGTGCTTGGCGTTACGGTGACGTCAGCAGGGGTACTCACAGTAGACGATCAGCCGCTGCCAGTGCTCGGCATTGCTGTGCATCGAGGTGACGCGGCACAGGTAGTTGCCGCTGAGGTTGACCGTGGGTCGCAGAATCTGCAGCGCCCGGTACCGCTCGTTGGCGTCCTCCGACGCGCGGTACGTCAGGTTGACGCGGTGCTTCAGCGGACCGGAGGCCTGCGGCGCCATGTTCACGATCCACTGGTACACCGGGCTGTGGCCGGAGTGGATGTAGTACCATTTGACGTGGAACAGCTTGTCACTGGCCGACAGTGTGTAGTTGCAGTGGAGCACCACCGACTGGTTGGCGCCGTCCTGTACCACCACCGGGGTGACGCTCTTCTGAGAGAGGTGCTGTGACGCGCCGCCCGCTGCCGGCAGAACAGACAAAACATGTCAGTACGGAGTCACGGTCTGAGAAAGGTGCTGTTGCTAACTGCCGGCACAACACGCGCAACTGGTCAATATTGAGCTGTATGTATATCAGATAAGTCACACGAGGGAAATGGGACGATACACCTTTTGTCAGCAGGCAAACCTAGCGTCAGCACTGGGTCTCGGCTCATTGTCTCCCCACGTAGTCTTACACGGACTGCAGAGGGTTGAGCTGTATGTATATCAGATAGGTCACACGAGGGAAATGGGACGATACACCTTTTGTCAGCAGGCAAACCTAGCGTCAGCACTGGGTCTCGGCTCATTGTCTCCCCACGTAGTCTTACACGGACTGCAGAGGGTTGAGCTGTATGTATATCAGATAGGTCACACGAGGGAAATGGGACGATACACCTTTTGTCAGCAGGCAAACCTAGCGTCAGCACTGGGTCTCGGCTCATTGTCTCCCCACGTAGTCTTACACGGACTGCAGAGGGTTGAGCTGTATGTATATCAGATAAGTCACACGAGGGAAATGGGACGATACACCTTTTGTCAGCAGGCAAACCTAGCGTCAGCACTGGGTCTCGGCTCATTGTCTCCCCACGTAGTCTTACACGGACTGCAGAGGGTTGAGCTGTATGTATATCAGATAGGTCACACGAGGGAAATGGGACGATACACCTTTTGTCAGCAGGCAAACCTAGCGTCAGCACTGGGTCTCGGCTCATTGTCTCCCCACGTAGTCTTACACGGACTGCAGAGGGCGGTACGAAGTCGAGGGAGGAAGCCAGTGTAGTCAAGGACTGTATGGTATCTAACGAACACCAGACAAAACCACATTAAAAGCTTCATATTTTACAATGCTGGAGCAGGTGAAGAAACCAGAAGACTCCTGCATATCTGATTGGGAACGGCCCATTCAGTATGACGTCGTCCGTTGTCCTGAAGCAGGTCGGGGTTAAATCCGCTTCCGCTCCGATTGCCATATAAGGATGTGGGTCGTGACGTCAGCAGGGCGTCTGCCGACGTCAGAGGCAGCAGGCGCTCGTGGTGTTTTGTTAATGTGACTCTGGGCACGGGTGTGGGTGTCCAAGGGAAGATCTAGCCAATAATTCATTCTATTTCATACATTTACTACCAAGAAGGCTGAATTTGACCGCATTGACCCGATTTGACCGCATTAACCCGATTTGGCCGCATTAACCCGATTTGACCGCATTAACACGATTTGACCGCATTAACACGATTTGACCGCATTAACCAGGTCCCCACGCACCCACCGAAACGGATTGCCTGAAAGTCTCGAAATATCTGCAATACCTATGCAACATATGCAAGGATCTACAATAACTCCCGTGAACCGGTCGGCAATGTATCTAGAAACGGTTAGTGCTACTAGCAAACACGAGACCCAGTTGGTTCACCATTTAGCGAAATGGCAGCCTGGCTCTGAACGAATGTAAGCCCAAATCAAATTACCACTTAACTGAACGTGGTGGCCGCCTGTAAGGGAGTGTTATATTACATTGCCAAAATGCGTCGTAAACCGGGCCGGTTAAACGCTGAATGGGGGATTTTATCTATTGAAACTCATCGTAAAACGGTCCAGAAGCACAATGTATTTTTAGTTCCAACCTTCGTGGTAAACATTAACTTGATACCACCTAGATGCACGCTATGGTTTGACTAAGGTCTGTATAGTTATTTGCAGCTTTCCGTTGAATATAAAAGTAATAGTGCTGATAAAATAGTCATCACAAGGTAGGAAAGCATTGCAATGGACATATTTTAAATTATGAGCTAATTGGAAAGTAGTCATTCCAGGCAGACATAAAGCTAGCAAATTAGCTAGTGTTACCGCCATCTTGCTTTCAATGACGTACCGAATGGTCACTTCATATGCTGAATTAAACAGGTCAAGAAAGTCGCGCGCCTATCCAGTGCTTATTCCTTTGTAAAGCATTACTGGAATGGATCAGATGGACAGGACATATATGAGAGCACAAGCTGACCAGACTTTTGATACTTTTGATTAAAATAGTGGTCCGAAGAAATTGAAACGTTACCAAAAGTATTTCTGATTTCACTCATTTCCAATGTCAAGTATTGCTAGTTCAGGTAGAAACAGTGTGGACCTTAACGAGAGATTCATAAGTGACCAGTAAAACGCCTGTTTGGGCGATGACCGAGCGAGCGCGCTCTGGTAAAGCTAAAACAGGTTTGAAATATGAAACGGTAAGGCAGCACACGTGGTAGTAACACATAGTCATTTTAGTCCTCCAGAAAAATTACCAGGGCTCAATGCATGCCAACATAAAAATTTAGTGGTAATAAATTGTGCATGATCTCCTTTCTCAAATCCGCCAAAATGGAGTACGTCCTGAGCGCTGCATGCTTCAGCGTATACATTAATGCTTATATTAATACAGCCATTTTGTATCAAGAATCATTTTTGCAAGGATGTTTGTTCATTTCGACGTTCGCGTGTGCCAACTGCCACGCGCTGTGATCAGAACATACCATACCAAAAACAAAATTGATTTGATGGACCTATCCAATGGTGAAAACCCAATCTCAATCGGAGCAGTGGTTGCAAAGTTATTAGCTTTCGAAAAGCGTCTGTATGACCGGGTTGGGCCGGGTCGGGCCGGGTTGGGCCGGGTCAAATGTAAATTTGTCTAGTAAGCTGACGAGAAACCTCGCGGGCGCTTCGCGCCCGCTCGGTAATGAATCTCTTTAGTCTGTATTATTTCTACGTATGCAGTTCTTCAGTATGAACAGCATTCTGATTTATAACGACGCCATTTTTAAAATATCCGCTTCACGGTACTTCAGTTACATCAGGTATAAAACTGTACATAACCCGTTTGGATAATACTTATAACGATGGCTCTACTCTAAACCATACCAGCAAGTTATTTTGGACAGTTGGAATTTACGGGATACTTTTATATTGATGTTGGGATGGTTATGCAAACAAAAACTTGCCTAGTCGGAGTAGAAAGGTTTCACATCGGCACCCACATGCATTTTTTTTTTACTTATTTGGTCGGGGGTCAACCTGGGTGTTTAATGTGATATTTGTATAATCTGCTATAATTTTAATTCACCTCCGACTTTACCTTGATAGGTATACGCCCTAGAGTATGTCCAGTATATTGACGTGAGCTTTCCATGGGCAAGCGAAAATACCAGCAATACCATGACAGGTAGAACTTGCTCTTTCGAGTGGCAATCATCGCCGTACATGTCTGAAGGGGCCCTGTTGTGATGGCACAAATATATACCGGTGGCGCGCTCCAGCCGCGTCCACCAGGACTCGCCGAAGTGGAACAAGCGCCCGGGGGACCGCAACACAGGGCCTCCCGGGACAGAAGCCACAGCATAGAGCCTGTTTACAGCTTAAAGCTGTTCTAAGCCTGTTTACAGCTTACTTGTTAAAACAGGCTCGTAAAGCAAAAATATGTTCTTGTAAGTTGACAATAGGGAGGGATGAATTTAAACTTGAGAAGAGCTAAGTGATACTAAGAAAGGCAATATAACCAGAAATGAGTGTTTACAAAATCAAGTGGTAAAAACCAAGGTTCGGAGATACCCAACTTCATTGGCTGCGTGAAGATGCCAAGACATAAAGCACAAAGAGGATTGGCGATTGGCTTTAGTATGCACTGGGAGCTCAGTCATTGCATAGCCTATTGTATGACCACAGCATTACGTGGCTGGCTGGCAATGAGCGATGAGCGCGGTAGGCATCCGTGAGCGACTCGACATCGAGGACAGTCGTGTGAACACACGCCGGTAACTGGATGTCTGTAGCAGGCAGCTGGTTAGCTGGTGAACAGGCAGCATCAGTTCCTAGTGACGACAAGTCGGAGAATTGGGCCACGGAGCTGGATCAGTGACGAATGTAACACATTCACGTTACTTACTTACTTAATTTCCTAAATTTACGGTACTGCACTTCTGCGATGAGCTTCCATTGAGTCGATAGGCAGCGCATCCCGGTCCAGAATATACATGCGTCGGATGCTCCAAAGGAGCTCCTCGTTCCATCGATATCGGGTCAGAGGGTTACCCCGGACAGCCGGGCCGCCAGGGTCCGGGGTCTGGGAGTTGGTGAATGCAGCAGGGTCGCCGGGGACTCGGCGGCCGGCCCACACCGGCGCATCCCAGTGGCATTAATCAGCCGTTCGAGCGAAGCCAATCAGGACGACCGTGTCAGCCGGCAGCCGGCCGCCGCCCCCTCCTCCCATCGGCCGCCGCCTCCTCTCATCGGCCATCGGCCGGCCGGCGCCGCTATCGGCCGGAGAGGCGCCGAGGCCGGGCCCTGGGGCACCCGGGACAGGGCCCGCAGCCCAGAGGTCACCCGGGGGAAGGCACGGTCACAGGGCGGGACCCGACTGCCAAAATGTTACCAGATAGCAAGGTCAACAGGGAGAAGCTCTTGTAGCCGAGCTGCATGGAGAGATATTCACAGAAGACGGCACTGCCTTCGGCAAGACAGAAGGCGGGACCGCCTTCAGCAAGACAGAAGACGGCACCGCCTTCAGCAAAACAGAAGACGACACTGCCTTCGGCAAGACAGAGGACGGTACTGCCTTCGGCAAGACAGAAGACGGCACTGCCTTCGGCAAGACAGAAGACGGCACTGCCTTCGGCAAGACAGAAGACGGCACCGCCTTCGGCAAGACAGAAGACGGCACCGCCTTCGGCAAGACAGAAGACGGCACTGCCTTCGGCAAGACAGAATACGGCACCGCCTTCGGCAAAACAGAACACCGCACCGCCTTCGGCAAGACAGAAGACGGCACTGCCTTCGGCAAGACAGAAGGCGGGACCGCCTTCGGCAAGACAGAAGACGGCACTGCCTTCGGCAAGACAGAAGACGGCACTGCCTTCGGCAAGACAGAAGACGACACTGCCTTCGGCAAGACAGAAGACGGCACCGCCTTCGGCAAGACAGAAGGCGGGACCGCCTTCGGCAAGACAGCAGACGGCACCGCCTTCGGCAAGACAGAAGACGACACTGCCTTCGGAAAGACAAAAGACGGCACCGCCTTCGGCAAGACAGGAGACGGCACTGCCTTCGGCAAAACAGAAGACGGCACTGCCTTCGGCAAGACAGAAGGCGGGACCGCCTTCGGCAAGACAGAAGACGGCACTGCCTTCGGCAAGACAGAAGACGGCAATGCCTTCGGCAAGACAGAAGACGGCACTGCCTTCGGCAAGACAGAAGACGGCAATGCCTTCGGCAAGACAGAAGACGGCACTGCCTTCGGCAAAGGGATGTAGCATTCAGCAAGACGGCATATATGCTTATGAAGTCAGGCGACGTCACTCTGGGACCATCAGACCCTGGGACCATCAGAAGGGGACCCGGACCGCGCTCAAGACGGCATATATGCGTCACGAAGACGAAGACGAAGACGAAGACGAAGACGAAGACGAAGTCAGGAGCAGGAGGAGTAAGTACTGATGCATACCGAATGAAAACGTTTTATGTTAGCTTATGTGTGACGGGTGACGCTTTTGGTTCGACATGGTATACATCTAGACAATATGGTCATGGTAGAGAGGGCGTCACAGCAAGTCATGTTGGTAGATCATGCCGTCAGTACCATGGTATGATAAAACCGATGCAACTCCATGTTGTTATGACTGCATGATGAGATGAAACGCCATGGTATGGTTGTTAACCCGCGCACTGCAGGGGGTTTGCGCCGAACACGAACTGCAGGGGGTTGACTTCCGCCGCCGCCCACCCCCCCCCCCCCCCCCCCGTGAGATCTAAAAAACTTCGCTACGTAGCGACAAGCGAAAAACGGCATTTGATAGCTTGATACAGGTTCTATCGAAAGTTTATTTAGAAAGCATTATTTTGAAAGTTTATTTTTTAGGTAAGGTCAAAATCGAGGTCACCAGAGGTCAACAAAGGTAATTTTTTTTCCTGTTTTAGGACTTCGCTCCAGAAATTCCCCCCATATATCTCGGAAACGATGCTAGTTAGAAACAAACGGAAAAAGAAAACTCCAGCCAGTGAAATTTGCAATCGACAAAATGTCCTCAAATATGATCTCAGGTCAAAATTTGAGGCTCCCGAGGTCACATTTTTTTCAAAATCGTTTTTCGCTATTAACTTTTGATTTACTAACGAAACAAAAAAAAAACACTGCTTACGCCATTGTGTTTATCTCGTCAAGGCGCTTCGAAAAATATACATGGTGACCTTGTTAAGTTAACTTCAAATTTAACCTCAGGTCAAGGTCAAGTGGTGACCCAAGTAGGGCATGTTACATATGGGAAGACGCATCTCAACGAGTCAAACACATTGCTGTCTGTTTTACTTCCCTATCTTCTTTATGTCGGGAGTTATTGACAACAAAGTGATGGTGACCTCCCATGACATCAAATGACCCCATACTGAACAAAACTTACACTTGGATCATCAAGAATATCCTATAATAACATGATCCATAAGTAATTGGACTAATATCATGCATATCTTTGAAATAGGAAGCATTTGTATATTTCTCCATTGACTTATTATGGGGAGGTTACTAAATTGACCTGACCTTAGGTCACCGATATCAAAATTCCGAGATAAACGAATTGTACGTACTTATGCCCTCATGACATCCTGTAAGTTCCAAACTGATCGGTGAGAAACTCTGGCTTTGGCAAAACTGCAAACATTTTTGGAAGTGAGATCACTTGACCTGGTCTGGTGACCTGACCTGAGATGACCCGAGGTAATTTTTTTCTTCAAAGTGTGCGCAATTAATGTCCTAACAGGTGTGTCAAACCCTGGTGGCGCTGGGCGCCGCCGTTTTTCGCTATCTGCGAAAAACCTGAGGGGGCGGAAATCAACCCCCCTGCAGTGCGCGGGTTAAAGAGATTGCACTCAATGGTTTAACTAGTGACACAACAACAACAACAACAACAACAATATTTATTTTCGTAACGATGATGGTACAGACATTGTCCAGGTGACGTGGGGCGATGCTCGTGAATCGTTCCTCATTTTATTTCTGAATGATTCCTGAAAACCCCAATGGTACAATCACCGCACGCCCACCAGAAGCCACTGCCGTCGAATGTCCCCACAGTGGAAGCCCCATGCTCGACCTGTCTTTATCAGCCCGACTTCCTGTACAGCGCGACCGGCTGACAGTCGGCCAGCAGCACTTCTCTGTCCAACTTCAGTAATTCCAGGTGGAGACCTGCAATATATACCGAGCAATCTGACCACACAAACGCCCCATTCCGGGCTCACTCTGCGGCGGTAGATGTGCAATACTTCGCATAAACTCGCGTCCCAACCGGGCACGGAGCGATCCACAAAGGGAGCAGGCGCCAAGGTGCTGTCGTTCTAAAGCTGCGATATTGCCACGGTCTATGTCTCTTCATACAAAGATCAGGCGGCCAAGTCACAGCGGGGACGGTTTTGTGGCCGGGATGCACATGAACCCATGAAAAGCGATGTATCTGTTCAAATTGCGGCTGCTGTGGTGACTTTATTAAGCAATTGTTCCAGTGTCGAGGAAACGACAAAATATCGCACGAAGCTTCGAAATGCTTTGACATGGTTGTAAAGTTTTCGTCTCGGAAAACCTCTTTTGGATCACAAGCCATCAGCATGAGTTCCTGGTGTAGTAGCATTGTAATGGCTATTGTAATTATGGGTAAAACTCTTTAAGACGACTTCCGACGGCCAATTTGACCTGTCATTAGACATGGTCAGCACCCACGACCTGTTATTACGTTAAGTCTCCTTTTGATGCAACCATCTCGACCTTAGTAGAACTGATGCAGCTATCTCACAACTACCTCGACCTTGACCTTGGCAGGCCCGATGCGACTAAATGTATCGGGCTGATGTTTGTCACATAAAATAATTTTGAACTGGTAAGAACATTAGCAGGAGCAGGATATTAGACGGCACTTGTCAGAACATTGGCCTTTGCAGAACCGTGGTAGATTCTTGGCAGGACTGCTAACCAGTGACAGCTCTAGTTTACTTGTCAGAACCTTGGCCTTTGCAGAACCGTGGTAGATTCTTGGCAGGACTGCTAACCAGTGACAGCTCTAGTTTACTTGTCAGAACCTTGGCCTTTGCAGAACCGTGGTAGATTCTTGGCAGGACTGCTAACCAGTGACAGCTCTAGTTTACATGTCAGAACCTTGGCCTTTGCAGAACCGTGGTAGATTCTTGGCAGGACTGCTAACCAGTGACAGCTCTAGTTTACTTGTCAGAACCTTGGCCTTTGCAGAACCGTGGTAGATTCTTGGCAGGACTGCTAACCAGTGACAGCTCTAGTTTACATGTCAAAACCTTGGCCTTTGCAGAACCGTGGTAGATTCTTGGCAGGACTGCTAACCAGTGACAGCTCTAGTTTACTTGTCAGAACCTTGGCCTTTGCAGAACCGTGGTAGATTCTTGGCAGGACTGCTAACCAGTGACAGCTCTAGTTTACTTGTCAGAACCTTGGCCTTTGCAGAACCGTGGTAGATTCTTGGCAGGACTGCTAACCAGTGACAGCTCTAGTTTACATGTCAGAACCTTGGCCTTTGCAGAACCGTGGTAGATTCTTGACAGGACTGCTAACCAGTGACAGCTCTAGTTTACAGAAATCGTATCAATGCTACGGATTTTCTTGCCAAATTAATCTTCACTATTTTAACACCAGTTCTGGCACAAGTTTGTCTACAAATGGCAGTACTTGTACTGTTAACTAATTGGATACAGAAGCAATAATTTAAACGGCAAGTTTTAATTTGTCTCATTTGAAGGGAAGATGTCGTACAACACACTATAAAACTTTGCCGCAGTGTCTAAAACACTCCTGTCTGCCTGTGTTCGCTGACAACTTGCCAAAGTTCGTTAGCAATGTGGTTGAGGCAATGAATTTTTCCACTAGTAATACAGCAGCTGAAAACTTTCCAAACAAAACTGTGCTTCATGGAGAATATATAATGTAGTGCGTCTAATAGCAGAAGTCTGCTTTCGGAGGTCTGTTAAAGGAAACAGTCCACCTTTTAAAAAAGAAATCGCGGAAATTATTGCGAGAAGCTGGAAATGAATTATCATGTTACTAGTAAGCCATACAAATATATATGAACGGGGAAAAGGCAAATTATAATGTCAGTTATTTGGTTCCAATTTAGATGTTTGCCTCTGAATGGAGTGAATTAATGCGAAATCAGGACATCTGCACGGGCGTGACGTATATTTTCCCTAAGAATATTGCTGAGAAAAGTGTTTATAGACGATTTTAGCGACATATCTCTCAAAGTTCATTCGTGTAATGAAGGTAATCAGGTACTAAATAGCATGTGCTTGTCCAGCGCTATATATTTAAATGTTTATAATACTTATTCCCCAAGCCATACGTCATAAGCATACGTCAAATCAGCCAATCAGCGATGTGAGCCCACGACGGATACTCGTCCCGGCTTCTAGGACTCCGGTAAGCCAATTTGAATTAATTAAGTTTTTTATGAAGATGTGAAAACTTCTCAGTCCATTTTCGAGCATGCACTACAATTTGGCTATCTCAACTCAAAACCCCATGTTAAAGGTGAACTGTTTCGTTTAAGCATTGGTGACATTGACGTTGTTACTATGACAGTGACGTTGTTACTATGACGGTGACGTTGTTACTATGACGGTGATGTTGTTACTATGACAGTGACGTTGTTACTATGACATTGACGTTATTACTATGACAGTGACGTTGTTACTATGACGGTGACGTTGTTACTATGACGGTGACGTTGTTACTATGACGGTGACGTTGTTACTATGACGTTGACGTTGTAACTATGACATTGACGTTATTACTATGACAGTGACGTTGTTACTATGACGGTGACGTTGTTACTATGGCAGTGACGTTGGTACTATGACAGTGACGTCGTTACTATGACGGTGACGTTGTTACTATGACATTGACGTTGTTACTATGACAGTGACGTTGTTACTATGACGGTGACGTTGTTACTATGACGGTGATGTTGTTACTATGACATTGACGTTGTTACTATGACATTGACGTTGTTACTATGACGGTGACGTTGTTACTATGACAGTGACGTTGCTACTATGACGGTGACGTTGTTACTATGACGGTGACGTTGCTACTATGACGGTGACGTTGTTACTATGACGGTGACGTTGTTACTATGACGGTGACGTTGTTACTATGACATTGACGTTGTTACTATGACATTGACGTTGTTAATACTACATTGTTACTATGACATTGACGTTGTTACTATGACATTGACATTGTTACTATGGCATTTAAATTGTTACTATGGCATTGACATTGTGACTATGACATTGACGTTGTTACTATGACGGTGACGTTGTTACTATGACGGTGACGTTGTTACTATGACGGTGACGTTGTTACCATGACGGTGACGGTGTTACTATGACAGTGATGTTGTTACTATGACAGTGACGTTGTTACCATGACGGTGACGTTGTTACTATGACGGTGACGTTGTTACTATGACGGTGACGTTGTTACTATGACAGTGATGTTGTTACTATGGCAGTGACGTTGTTACTATGACAGTGACGTTGTTACTATGACGGTGACGTTGTTACTATGACGGTGACGTTGTTACTATGACGGTGACGTTGTTACTATGACGTTGACGTTGTTACTATGGCAGTGATGTTGTTACTATGACAGTGACGTTGATACTATGACAGTGACGTTGTTACTATGACATTGCATAGAGGAGAACTTCGAGGCACGAAGGTCATTATTTTCATCATCACATCTTGGCCTCTCTACCACCAACATGCTACCAGTGCTTTCAATGAGTTTGCTGTTCACATAATATTTCATAATAGGATAATATTGCATAATATGATAATATTGCATAATATCATAATATTTCATAATATGATAATATTGCATAATATGATAATATTGCATAATTGGCAAAACCTGTAGTCAAGCAATGTTTTCATGTAACGATTCAGCAAAGCCTATCATCCCATACACTTATACATGCAAAGGTTGGGAAATTAGATTTAGACTCTAGACAATGACATAGTTTTCTGGAATTTAGTGAGTTGTTTTAAACAGTTTTAAACTACTGTTGCGTTCAGTAATTGACCAATTTACCCTTTTCCTGGCAGTGCTGCTCCAACCTCTCCCAGTCGAGGCCGCTGAGTACCTACTGCTCTAACTCTCGGTTCAGGTCGCTGGGCACCTGCTGCACCGCTGCCCAGGTCGGCGGGTGCTACTCTGCCACTCCGGTCTTTCAGTGCCGCTGTTGTACCGCTCGAGTATTGCCCCGCTCGGACCCGGAACGACGCACGGCTTTCAGCACACGGCTCGTCAGCCTGGCTGGACGGTGGCTGTCCGCAGGTGCAAATGAGAGCTCCACCGCGCCGCTCCCGCCAGCTCCCAGTCCGCACAGGCGCTCACTCTGCCCTCCGCTGGACGCCACACGGGTCGGTGAAGGGCGTATTCCGGTGGAACTTCAGACAAAGACCGGTGATCGCCGCCCGATGGGGCCGAGTCTGAGGGATAATGACCACGGTGATGGCGTATGATATGGCTCCGAGACTGGGTGTAGTGGACGTTTCATAAATCTGTGATCGCTCAAGATTTTCGCAGTGTGTGATTGGAGGTAGCGGGAAACGGTTCATAAACTGGCGCTGTGAAAGCAGACATCAAACGATCCCGAAATAACTGGTCTTGGTTTAGGAGATGGAGAAGGGGCTGTGTGGTTGGAGTAGCTTGAAGTCCGGACGCCTTGCGGGTGGGTGCATTAAGAACTCAAAAAATATTTACACTTGATTCGATGGGACTCTTCTAAATGTAATTAGTGTTGTTCTAAACATCACCTAATGTTTGAAAGTAGAAATAAATTGCAAACATCAATCCAATAACTTAGCAAGTTTTATCTTATCAAGCTAATGCTTGGCTTACCTCGCATCGATCTTGCTCATCTTCTAAAATTAAAAGATGCATGGAAATATGCATAATCGATCGAATAACGTGAAGCTTGCGCTGCTGGGAAGTTACAATGACATGCACTCAGGCATAACCACAAACATAAATAATGTGAAAACGCAAGAAATGTTCGCCAGCTATGTAATCATGGATCATTAAGTCTGGGTTTTCTATTTCGTGGAAGTGGATGGCAATTGTCCAGGAGAACGATTGCACTATGGCTGTAACCATGTCATTAAGGCTTCACTTGGTCAATTATGCTCGTCTATTAGAGGTGTAATGGGGTGCTGATGGTGTCTTATATTATTCACAGCGCACAATTACCGCCGAGTGGCCTGTGATGATTTAAATTTCATCTGCCAAGTGCAGTTCTTTTAGCCTAAAATGGACGTGAGATTGATGCAACTACTATTCAAAAACAGAAAGGAGTAAAGATGAGCTTTGTCTATAGAGTGTAAAAGAGCGAATTTGGCGGCATTGGTACTTACTCTGTACTCATCTAAGTTCATTGAATTAGCCATTATTTGCATAGCATCGTTGGTTTTCTGCAGGTGCAGGCGGCCAAGTTCCCGATCAGATGAAGCCATTCGGTCGGGCAGACCGTGCCAAGTTCCCGATCAGATGAAGACATTCGGTCGGGCAGACCGTGCCAAGTTCCCCATCAGACGAAGCCATTCGGTCGGGCAGACCGTGCCAAGTTCCCCATCAGACGAAGCCATTCGGTCGGGCAGACCGTGCCAAGTTCCCCATCAGACGAAGCCATTCGGTCGGGCAGACCGTGCCAAGTTCCCCATCAGACGAAGCCATTCGGTCGGGCAGACCGTGCCAAGTTCCCCATCAGACGAAGCCATTCGGTCGGGTAGACCGTGCCAAGTTCCCCATCAGACGAAGCCATTCGGTCGGGCAGACCGTGCCAAGTTCCCGATCAGATGAAGTAATTCGATCGGGAAGACCGTGCCAAGTTCCCGATCAGATGAAGCCATTCGGTCGGGCAGACCGTACCAAGTTCCCGATCAGACGAAGCCATTCGGTCGGGCAGACCGTGCCAAGTTCCCGATCAGATGAAGCCATTCGGTCTGGCAGACCGTGCCAAGTTCCCGATCAGATGAAGCCATTCGGTCGGGCAGACTGTGTTCAGATAGGTATATTTGGATGTCTAAAAATATCGTCACTGATTTCTGCCGATCACCGTGATCGGCCGTGTGATGCGGCAGGGGCTGACGCAACGATCCTTGTGCAGGGCCTGAGAACTCAAACGATCAAAGTACATGTATTTCAGCTATAAACGTTCCCCTCGGGCATTGCTAGGTTGAGAGGAATAAGAAGAAAAAGACTTCCTCTGCGCCAGCATCATGATAGCATGATTAGTTTTTACACAACAGTTCTCTTACCTGTGTACAGTGTCTATAATATCACTATAGTAAATGTTTATTGTATTACCATATCTTTGTGTGAAATTACGTACAATTGATGAAAATGGATACATTCAATGTGGATGGCAGTCCTCGAGGTTCTCTGCAGCAGTGGCGCTTATGAGCTATAAATATCTCCTCGAGCGCTGGTCGGTGGGTCGATTGAGGTGTACGTGGAATGTAACCAGCGTTTTCTTACAGCAGACTGGCAAGGAAAATGCAGCAAATCGATTCGCACAGCTTGGAGCGTTAGGCCGTAACTGTGAGTGTGCAGGGACAGGGCTGCAGAAACTGGGGGGGGAGGGGAGGGGGGGGGGCTTCGTCTTCGGCGACTGCGGATCAGACTCCGTTCTAAGATAATCAACTCGGACTTCGATCCTGATTCCAAAAATGGCTCAGGCCGATCGCCAAAGGAGTGATTGATTTGAGTCCGCCTTCTGAGTGTAGGTCCTAATAAGGCCAGCCACGCTCCTTGTGTTTGACTTCCCAGGTGGAAAAGTCTACTGGGTTTCTACTATATCAACCTGATAATGATGGTCTTAAATATCTGGCATATTCAGCAAAAGACTGGAGGAAGCACGGCGAAGAAACGGGCAGTCGTTATGCTTGCATTCAGAGCCTTGGTATGGGGACATCACTGCACCCCGTTCCCCGGCCGGGCCAGTTGGGAGTAAGCTGATCTTCACAATTTGAATCACCGACGGGGTTTAGGTTTAGCTTTAAGTGTCAAAATTACATGGAAAGGTACATGACCAACATCTTGAGGAAATATGAACTTCGAAATTAAATGGAATTGAAGCAACAAATGCAGTGGATTTGACAGGAAAATCGACATTCCTGGCATAAATGGGATGGTGCACCAGTGCACCGTTAACATGGCCTGAATTTGGAGCATTCACTGCACATATTGTCCACATCGCTCACTGTGCACTATACCTGGCAGCTATATGAAGCTTCAGTGCGATGGTGGCTTAAGTACGGTCAAGTTAGCCAATTAATTTACAGGCTGGTTCAGACCCACCGGGTCTCAACTCCTGCTTAGTGAGGGCTCGCGTGGACGTACTTTGTAACTCTACTTAAGAAAACGAGGATCAGATCCGCCACCTCAGCGGCCGCCAGAAAGCTACCTCTCGCGGTTAACTGACTTCGTGAGTGGCTATGATGCTATGATGCTTTCTTTTTGTATTAGTCTTATATAGACTTTACTTATGGCACTGACGCAGGAAGGAGGAATGTATGATTGAAACAAACCCAGCCATTGTGTATGTATGTTATGACAATGTCATGCTATGTCTCGTTGGATGACAATACACGTAATGTGCGGTAGCTCTGTAAATCATTTTCAGTTTAACGAGTATTTTATGATATATGCTTCCCGTAATGTGTGCAATACACGCGCGTTTAGTGGAGGTAGGGACAGCAGGGGCCGTAATGTGTGGCACAAAAACAAATGGCCACAACCACTTCCCCACCTGTTTTGTTAATGCTGCGGTACCAAAACATTGCCGTTTCGCCGACGTGCTTTCGCCCATTAAGGAGTAATGGCACACCACACTGCAGAACTACGGCGCGCTTATTGCTATGGATGCTGACAGATAACACTGCGAGATGGCACAGTAGGGGCACAATGGCCGTGCAGGATACCATATTCTCAACGAGCAACTTACTTCCGCGATGTATCAATATTGAGCATTCCCATACTGAATGTGGCGTGATATTCATTTTCAAGACCAACATATGCTTCGTATGTATGCTATAACCTGCACCGGTGTAGTTGACTTGATACGCTTGAGCTTGGTTATGATAGCCAGCTTTGATTTACGAAGCGGCAATTCATCCATACCTATATACAATATAACTATACACATACACATACACATTCCACAACATGATGTTGCCATAATTATGTCCGTGACTAATGACAGGACACTGTAATGTATTATCATTTCATGGCTTCGTAACTCGCTAGAACGTTTAATTAAGGATGGTTGCTTGCGATTAAATGCGAACCACACAATTTGAGCAAGAAATATCGGTCAAGAGTGTTAATCCACAATTTTAGTGGATGTCAAGTATCTTCATCAAAATATTATGAAAATATTTGCTCGCGTACCATGCATAAAGATGTTCAAGTATGTAAGGATATATTACCCGTTCTAAATACATAACTTACCATTTTAAATTATGACCTACATGGTCTACATCTGCATCTACGGTCTACATATACGGTCTACATCTACGGTCTACATCTACGGTATACATCTACGGTCTACATCTACGGTCTACATTTACGGTCTACATCTACATGGTCTACTACATGGTCTACATGATCTACATCATTTTAAATTATGTATAGGGGCGCAAAATTACCTATGTATAGTAGTCGCATCCTAAAACTCCCAATAGCAAAAATGTATGCTAGCAATGCTACAATCGCGTGTACTTACCAAAGCACTTTTGACATAATTACCCATTTGAATCACTTCGTATGCACCCCATGCATCGCCTCAATGTTAATAACTTGGCGTGCCAATGTTATACTGACCGTCACACAGCAGCACTTGAGACACAGCATGGTGGGGCTGTAGTAGCCCTGCTGTGCCGGATATTTGGCCGAGCAGTAGTGGCAGGTTTGTTGGCTGGATGTCGCCTAACCCTGCCTGCCATTGTCTGGCCGAGCCGCTGTCTGTGGCGAGTTGAGCCTGCCGGCCTGCCTGCCTCCCGGGCCTGCCTGCCTGCCTGCCTGCCTGCCTCCCCGGGCCTGCCTGTCTGCCTGCCTCCCCGAGCCTGCCTGCCTGCCTGCCTGCCTCCCCGGGCCTGCCTCCCCGGGCCTGCATGCCTGCCTGCCGGCCTGCCTGCCTCCCCGGGCCTGCCTGCCTGCCTCCCCGGGCCTGCCTGCCTGCCTCCCCGAGCCTGCCTGCCTGCCTGCCTGCCTGCCTGCCTCCCCGGGCCTGCCTGCCTGCCTCCCCGAGCCTGCCTGCCTGCCTGCCTGCCTGCCTGCCTGCCTGCCTGCCTGCCTGCCTGCCTGCCTGCCTGCCTGCCTGCCTGCCTGCCTGCCTGCGTGCGTGCCTGCCTGCCTGCCTGCCTGCCTGCCTGCCTGCCTGCCTGCCTGCCTCCCCGGGCCTGCCTGCCTGCCTCCCCGGGCCTGCCTGCCTGCCGGCCTGCCTGCCTCCCCGGGCCATATCCCTCTCTGTCGTGTACGCTCGGCTCTCTCCCAGAGTCGGCCAACGCCGCTGATCTGCCGCCGGAGGACGATCCGCCGGCGAAGGAGGCGAAGGAGGCGGAGGAGGCGGAGGAGGCGGAGGAGGCGCAGGAGGCGGGGAGCTGAACTGACAATGGACCGGCCTCTGAACAACTTCACTGCTAAACGAGGCCCAAAGTAGGCCTGCGGTGACTCCCTGCGGAAGCCATTCCTTACACAGCTCGCGGCGAAAATCCTCGCCGTCCTTAAAAGCCTCTCCTAAGTCTTTGAGAGGCGTGACGGCCCATAAAACAATCGTCCAGAGTGAACTTGAAAGTAGTAGATTATCAGGCGTTAAATGGCCAAATAAACTCGCGTTGTGACTCTGCCATGAGCGGCAAAGTTGACCGATTCCCATACGGACTGGTCTGGTCATGTGTCTGCGGCAGAGTTCGCCATGGGCTGAGCTGGCCCTATGGGCCATGGTCTGGGCCTGGGCCTGGGCCGGGCCTCAACTTTAAGGAAAGCACTGGGCTCTGGATGGGCCTGGGCCTGACAATTTTGAAGTAATGCGCGCGTCGCACAAGCTCAGGTCAGAGCTAACAAATATTTTAACCAGCAGTTCATTTACACAGAAACACACTGTTGCAGTGGCTGTGGCTTTTTGTTTTTTTGGTTAGTATAATTGGTTCATTGTTTCACATTTATAGTATACAAGTAAATATGCTAGGCAAATGATTGCACATTTTGTGAAAATAATGATATGCTTAATCTGAACGGGCCGGACCGGGCCTGGACCTCAATATTATTAATTTGACCGGGCCTGGTCCGGGCCTGGGCTTGGTGTTCATTGGCCTGGGCTGGGCCGGGCTGGGGGTTGGTGGGCCCGTGAGGAACACTGGTCTGCGGGGCGCCGCATGTTCGGGCCACATAATTCAAATGAATGACGCTCCTGATGGCGCATTGATTTCTGACTAGCCGTGTATATGGGCTAGGCAGCGGAGCGTCGCGTCGTGCCCGTGGCCTGCCGGACGGCGGATAGTGACACTGACCCGGGGGATCCCCGATCACGGCTGCATCACAAACCACAAATAGCAGGTCAGACCAAATCACTAAAGCCCAATTAACCCTCGCCCTACGGGAGCTTTTTTCACCTTCGCCCTACGGGGGGGGGGGCTGACAGCCCCCCCCCCCCTGTTAACTTCCAAACCAAGCAACTTAGAGCAATGCGGCAAGAACCAGCATGTTGCCTGGCATGAGAGGAATCAAACAGTATGCGATTTTGAGGTTTCAGGTCAAGGGGTGACCTTCCAGGTCAAGTGAATGACCTCGGATTTACCACGTCCAGAACAGCGATTTTGCTCTTCAGAAAACCTCAAAATTAGAAATTAATCAATGTAAATAAAAAGGCATGTTCCTAGACAAGGCTTGGCTCAGAAATACATAAAAGGTAATGATTTGTTCGTATCTTGTCAAAATAAGTCCAAACAGTTTTTTAACCCTATTTGTAAAAGGGGTGGATTCCGTCCCCCCCCCCCCCCCCCTCATGTTTTTCGCAGATATCTCCAGAACGGCTGGGAGCAGGCACATTAAATTTTGGGACTTTTCATAGAATTGAATACCGCATTTGGAGTTAAAATTTTGAGTTCTTAACCTGAACAGAGGCGGTTCCAGGGCACAGCTTTGGGTGGGTTCGGAGGCGACATTTGGCGAAAATACGGAAATGCGATCTTCACGGTTTCTTCCTAACTTCCTCAAGTATGAAGGAGTTACATCGGTTTACGGTGATTGAAACAAGTGAAAATTAGTTGATGTTATTGAAATATCATAAAAATTGCATGGCAGAGGCGGTTTCAGGGGCTTGAAAAGGGGGGGGGGGGGTTCCAGGAAGTGTTCAATGCTTGGCGGGAAGCCAATATAGCAATGTAAGGGACATTTATAGCTATCAAGATGTAAAAGATAGCTTCTGCTTCCATTATTTGCATAATTTATTACATATAGAGTTTCAGGGGCGTGTTCAGGCACATGAAAAGGGGGGTGACTGACATGGTGATGACGATATGCCAGCGATAACGGCGCAATAGACGTTTAGCTTATAATGATATATACACATATGAGGCCAGAAAAGGGGATAAAGTCATTTCTTTGCAGAGGCGCACTCAGGAATGGAAAAAGGGGGTCATATTATTGCAAGGAAACTAAGAGGCATGGGCGTACAATGACATAACATACTGCAGTTTTCGGATGAAGCACGCACCACAGGTTACTCTACGAACAATTATAAGATAATAGGCGAGTCCAGGTAGGGTAAACAGGGGGGTAAGCAATGTTAATTGAAGTTGTAAGTGAAATAGTCACTGTTGACTAGTTAGTATCATACTAGCGGATAATATACTTATCAAAAGGTCTTGCGCCGCCCCAGTTTGGATCCTGGATACGCCTATGATGAAGTACAACATGTAAAAAGGAACTATCTACGATCAGTAACATATTTATAGTGCTGGGTAGCAACTTGTCTGCGGTTAATATTTTTTCCCAATTTGACCTCCCTTTTTCACTAACCTGGTACCGCCTATGGCAAAAAATATGATTTATAACTGTTTTGTCTAATGTCACAATCACATACCATTTCATTTATCAAAAAAACACATAAAAAATGGTTTTATTACGCATTTACTTCAACCCCATATTCAGTGACATGCACACGCCTATGATTTTTGAATTTTCAAACGTCACCGTTATATTTCAATTTACAATTCAATCTCCATTGATTCCTATTAGTTGTGTTAAAATCAGTCGATAAACATGAAAGCTATGTTGGATCAAAAATACCACTAACATTTGTCGTTTTTGCCCCCCTGTTGCCCCCCTATCCAAAATTTAGATTTGTTTTATTATTTAGAAATGTAGATCGTGTTGAGGGGAACCAAACACCGTTTCATTTTTGAAAATCGGACGGGTAGATCTCGAGATCTCCGGGGGGGGCGGAATCCGCCCCCGCCTGTTACAAATAGGGGTAGCCAGGAGCCTGTTACAAATAGGGTTAAATGACGTCTTCAGTTTCTTACACTTAGGGAGCCATCACTCAGTCAAACATAAAGATATTGCTTTGAAATTTGGTATGGGTATTGTCCATACTGAGTTCTCTCACATATATTCCGGTTTTTGTAACATCTTCGAAAATTTTGATTTTGTGGGGATTAAAACAAACATTTATTTATTTTAGGGGTCAAATACCCAAGATTTCGAAAATCGGAGAAGGTCATTTTGAAGAGAATGCCATTTTGTATCTTTGGTGAATTGCGTTTGCAATTTACTCTAAAACTCTGTTTTCTACGATTTTTCCAATATTTCACATTTTTTACCAACATGACGTCATCAAAACATGATTATCTCCCAAGATACTTAACGAATTTCAATTTATTTGTTACAGCATACGTATAATTGTTGTAAACTCAGCTACCGAAAATTTCAGTAAGATGCACCGAATGTATAAAAAGTTATTCAAGAAAAACCTCAGGGGGGCCTGTCAGGCGAGGGCGAGGGTTAAAAACCGCCTACGACCGCGTAGCATGGATGAAGCTTTTCTAAAGAAGTTGGCGGGGGAAAATGGTGTTTTCATAGCTCTGGAAAATGCCCTTTTGTCAGCCTGGTGGGCCTTGGGTAGGCCCATGACTGGAGTATCTCCTTTTTTACTTAACCCTCGCCCTACGGGGGGTCCTAAAACGACCCCCCTGAAGTTTTTATTTCATAACTTTTTAGACATACTGTGCATCTTGCTGAAATTGTCAGTAGCTAAGTAAACAACAATTATACGTATGCTGTACAAATTTCATCGAAATTGGTTGAGAAATTTAGGAAATTATGATGTTTTTATGACGTCATGTTGGTAAAAAAAAACGATAAATGTTTGAAAAATCGTAGAAAACAGAATTTTGAAGCAAATTACAAACGCAATTAGTGAAAGATATACAATGTCATTTTCTTTAACATAGCAATCTCGGATTTGCAAAATTTTGGGTTTTTGATCCCTAAAATGAACAAAAACTTATTTTGGGGGGAAAAATCACCACAAAATCAAAATTTTCATAGATGTAAAAAAACGGAATATATGTGAGAGAAATGAGTATAGACAATGCTCAAACCAAATTTCAAAGAAATGTCTCTATTTTTGACCGAGTGATGGCTCCCTAAGTGTAATACATTAATGACGTCATTTTTTAATAACTTTTTTTGACTTTTTTTGACCAGATACGAATAAATAAATACCTTTTCTGTATTTCTGAGACAAAACTTGTGTAGGAACATGCTTTTTTATTTACATTTATCAATTTCTCATTTTGAGGTTTTCTGACAGAGCAAAATCGCTGTTCTGGACGTGGTCGATCGAGGTCATTAACTTGACCTGGAAGGTCACTCCTTGACCCGAAACCTAAAACTTGCAAACCGTTAGATTCCAAACATGACAGGCAACATGTTGGTTCTTACCGCGTTGCTCTATGTTGCTTGGTTTGGAAGTTAACAGGGGGTCGTTTTAGGACCCTCCCCCCGTAGGGCGAAGGTGAAAAAAGCTCCCGTAGGGCGAGGGTTAAACTACCTTCTAATCTAGCAGAAGTTGGTGGGGCCTAACACAAAGCTTGTGGGGTCAAAAGCAAAGATAGTGGATGATGAAATAGCGGCATGGCGCCACCAACTGAATTGGATACTCGACTCCAGTGACGGATCCAGGGGGGCGTAGGGGCTGAAGCCCCTTGCCTTAGAAAACGGCGCCCTTGGGCAACGCGGCGCCGAAGGCGCCGCGACGCCGTTCTTGCACAGGATTTGCCGGCGCCGAAGGCGCTGTAGCGGTCTCGGGAGGCCGCCAGGGCGCCCTAGTGTCTACCGACAGCGTCGTAGCACTCATGAAAGGCACCCTGGCACCCTCAGAAGACAGCTTGCCACCCTCACAACGCATTATGCCGCCCTCAGAAGGTGCATCGCCGCCCTCGGAAGGCATTATGCCGCCCTCGGAAGGCATCATGCCTCCCTCGGAAGGTATCATGCCGCCCTCGGAAGGCATCATGCCGCCCTCGAAAAACATCGTGTCGCCCTTGGGAAACATCGTTTCGCCCTCGGAAAACATCGTGTCGCCCTCGGAAGACATTTTCCCGCCCTCGGAGTGCATTATTCCGCTCTCGGAAGATGTCTTGTCGCCCTCTGAAGGCATCTGCCGCCCTCAGAGCACATTATACCGCCCTCAGAGCGCAATATGCCGCCCTCGGAATGCATCCTGCCGCCCTAAGAGTGCATTATGCCGCTCTTGGAAGGCATCATGCCGCCCCTAGGAAGACATCTTGCCACCCTCGGAAGGCATGTTGCCGCCCTCAGATCGCATTATGCCGCCCTCAGAGTGCAATATGCCGCTCTCGGAAGACATCCTGCTGCCCTCAGAGCGCATTATGCTGCTCTTGAAGGCATCATGCCTCTTTCGGAGACATATTGCCGCCCTCGGAAGGCATCTTGACGCCCTCAGAGCGCATTATGCCGCCCTCGGAAAGCATCATGTCGCTCTCGGAAAACATTTTTCCGCCCTCGGAAGACATTTTGCCGCACTCGGAGTGCCTTCGGAGTTCGGAAGACGTCTTGCCACCCTCATAAGGCATACCCTCGGAAGGTATCATACCGCCCCCGAATGGCACCTTGCCTGCCCGAAAGCGATGCGGTGTCCCGGCGCACTCAGAATGATGGCACCCTGACGCCTTCAGCTTCCCTCCGACGGCGACCGGGCACCCTTGGCCTTCGAAACCAATAACACGCTTTTGCCCCCCTCCCCCACTCCCGAAAGCGCCCAGGATGGCGCCTACGAAGAGGCCTAGACCCCCATGAAATAACCGTGACACTTTTGTAATATTCCTGGTGAGGCGAGGCGTTGAAGGTGCTGACGTATTGTACCTTTCACACTCGGGGCGCCTAAAAATAGTTTGGATGCCCATGATGTCCAATGCCCAATGCCCATGATGTTCACAGCTCCACAGAAGCGTTTTCAGCGTCGGTTACCTATTTGTACGCGATTTGGTCCTAAGGACTAAGGTCAAAACGAACCTCCTGCTTTAAAAAATCAAGTCCATCTCGACCTTACTGGTCTCCTTCAAGATCAAATTCAAGGTCAAACGACGGGGAACGCTGTAGCTCCCAAAGTTACTGTCCGACCGCGACAAATTGGTCTCAAACGGTTCCTTGTGCCCAGTTCCAAGATGACAAGAATGTTCGGAGTTGTGCCCCGTGACCTTCAAGGTCAAGCTCCGTGACCTTCAATGTCAAATTCATGGTCAAAGGACGGGATTTTTCCCCCGTCCTTTCCATTTCCAGAATGGCCAGCATTCTTAGAGTTGTGCCCCGTGACCTTCAAGTTAGCGCCCAAAGTTGGGCGCTACAGCGTATTTGGGTTTATTTGCTATACTTTCCATTTAAAGCCTTATATTGCGACTATTATGGCACAAAGTGCTCTCAGAGGCATAATACATCTTCCGCATAAGGAAAATTGAGATTGTAAGCGAGGGTCAAGCCGTCAAGGGCAGGTCAGAAAATATAACTATTGGCAAAAGGTCTACGAAAGTCATGCGACACATGTTTTATGGGTTATTTTACACGTATAATTTGATAGTAGTAGCCAATTTGATAGTAGTGTACACTCTGACCCCATATAATGGCCCTTAGGCGAAGTTAAGGTCAAGGTCAGGTTGGATAAGGTAAAAATGTGAAATTGATTAATATAAATAAAAAGGTCATGTTTCTGGACCAGTTTTGTCTAATAAATACAGTAGTGGCATTAATTTGCCTGTATCTGGTAATTAAAAGCTCTAAAATGCAATTTCAACATATTACGTCATGTTGTTATGTCATGTTGTCATGTTACGTCAATCATACTTGGGAGCCATAAGTCAGTCAAAAATAAAGACTTTACTTTGAAATTTGGTGTGGGTATCGTTCATACTTGGTTATCCAATATATATTCCATTTTGTTATATCTTTGAAAATTTATATTTTGTGGGATTTTTCCTAAACAAATCAGTATTTTGTGTTTGTTGGGGGGGGGGGGTGAAAAACTAACAAAAATGCAAATCCGAGATAGCCATTTTGAAGAAAATGCCATTTTCTTCATTTGACTTTGTTTTTCAATTTCCTTTACAATTCGTTACACTTACTATATTACACTATATTACTACTTACAATTGTCCACGGTTTTTCAAACATTTATCGTTTTTCCACCAAAAATGGCATGACCTGACGTCACTAAAACGTCATTATCTCCCAAACTACTTCACTGATTTGAATGATATCAGTTGGGCAAACTACGGGGAAGCGATCTAAACATGGATCGATCAAAAATTAGGTCGTGACGTCATCAAAATGGGCGCAGCATACCCTTATAAGGAGATCCGATCTAAAAATTGATTGTTTTCCCGACATTCACACCTTCAAACACCCTATCACTCGTCAAAAAATGCCCATCACCCCTGGATTTTTTTTCGGTTGAAACTGCACGAATCGCGCCATCATATTTGCTTGTACTTGTATGATCAGATCCCTACTTTGGCAGATATGGCCAAAGTAAGGGTCGACTATCTCAATTTCAGCACTCGCAGCAGCCTCAGCGATTTAAATTTGGATTCGCCACCTGACTTCACGATCTAAACTTGGATTAGCCGGCTGACGACCAATCTAAAAATGTATTTCACACTGTGGTCGTTGCGTCGCGGAATCAATATTTAGATCGTCATTTACAATGGAATAAGGGCAATTGCCGAATCTGGTCACATTTATTATTCCGATATATTGCTGGACAACATGTTCTCCAACACTTTTTAACCTCCGAGTATGCATATGTTACTCCGAATTGGCCTAATGACAGTCCTCACAGTTCGATACTGCATGTATGCCCAAATATGGGCATAACAAAATCTAAAAATTTATTGATCTATTTTTGATCGCCTCTGCAGTTTGCCCAACTGACATGTTGAGAGAAGACGTAAAATGGATGCAAATAAGGTACGGAACGTTTCACGTCAATATCTATCATAGTTTCCAAGATGCTGCCACCCCCTGGGGCGCGGGTTAAGTAAGTGGCATATTTGATCTGCTTAATTGACATATTGGATTGGCTGGACCATGCCGCCCCTGTTACCGAGGAAATATGCCGCCCTCGGGCCTGAAGCCCCCTGCCTTAGAAAATCCTGGATCCGCCACTGCGTCAACTCGTGCCGCGTGGAAGTCCAAATAATCACAGCCTCATTAAAAACAGATTCTGTTCCGACTATAACTTGCATCTGCGCGCCAGCGAGGGCAAAGCCGCCGTATCGCTTTCCAACCACCAATTCATTTCTGACTTCCGACGGACGCTCGTCGCAGTGGTTCTCCCCTCCTTTGCACACCCCTCTGCCAAACTGCAGGGTTAATGATCCATTGCTGCTTGAATCGACAACACTGTATACGTGCGGCCCTCGACGATGCTTTCTGCCCACATTCCTCCGCCACGACAGGCCGAGCATTAACCACGCGCACCGCTGCTCAGTTGGAACACAGTCACGTAGCAGCGCATTCTGGATGCAGCTATAAATACCGGAACAATTACATTGCCGATATCACACGCTCCGTGGTCGGACTCGGCCCACCGGCCGGAAATGAATCGACCATCATCCCGAAGCGGCGGTGGGCGGCCGAAAGACCGTGACAGCGTTCGAAGAGAGAAAACGACCAAAAACTTATCGCTCGGCGGCTGGCGGCGGCGGCGGCGGCGGCGGCGGCGGCGGTTGGCGGTGGTCGGACAGTGTCTATACGCAGTGGCTGGACGTTGGTCGGCAGTGGCTGGACGTTGGTCGGACGGTGGCTGGACGTTGGTCGGCAGTGGCTAGACGTTGGTCGGACGTTGGCTGGACGTTGGTCGGATGTTGACTTGACGTTGGTCGGACGGTGGCTGGACGTTGGTCGGCAGTGGCTGGACGGTGAGCAGTGGCTGGACGTTGGTCGGCAGTGGCTGGACGTTGGTCGGACGGCGGCTGGACGTTGGTCGGATGTTGACTGGACGTTGGTCGGACGGTGGCTGGACGTTGGTCGGACGGCGGCTCGGTGGCCGTTCGCAGCTGCCATGCTGACGGATGACGTCTAGCGGCTCGCCTGCCGCGTGGCTGCCGGCGGCCCCCGACGGGCCGCACGGACGCCGGCCGGCCGCACGTGCCGTACCTGCTGATGAGCGCCGTCCGCCGTCCGGCCCTGCCCGCCCCATGCTGACACCGCACCGCGGCCCGGCACATTGGGGAGGGAGGTCGGCAGCGGCCGCCGGGCCGCCGGGACCGTCCCCGCCTGACGAGAGACTGCTTCCGCCTCGGCCGTCGTCTCAAATGACGCTGCAGCGTCGGCCCGGCGGCGGCCCGGCCCGGCCCGGCCTGGCGGCGGCCGAGGGCAGCGGCGTCTCAGCGGTGATCCTCCGAGAGAGCTGATTGTTTTGTGTGTCCGGCGCTGTCGCCGGCAGGCTCCGATTCAGGCCCTGATAAACGGCCTGCTCCCGGACGGCGGCGTCATTTGTCTGAGTGGCGCGACACGCCGCCGCCGGCCCAGCTGAGTAATTAGAGTCGGCCGAGAGGCGGCGTCGACCGCCCGGACGGCCCCGCGCCGGACTCAGCCACGCACCGCTCAATTAAATGCGAAACCCGTGTAGTCGGACGCGTCGGAAGAACTAGACGCACGTCACGGACGTGTAGCAATGCGTCAAACTGACACGACCAGTGGATTTAGAGCACTCCGAAATTCCAGCCAAAGGGTGAAATTAAGTCTGGAAGATCTCCTCCCCAAGGGCACGGGGGCATGGGAGGGGGGGGGGGGGGCACGGTCCAGTCCTTTACCAGACACCAGGCAATGAGTGGGCGTGCCCACAGGCCGCACGCCAACTCAGGCAGATAGTAGCGTGTGTCGTGACTTGAATTCTCAAGTCGTCATGGGCTGTCAAACACTGTCAGGGACGAAATGGCGTCGGGCACGGTACCACTGAGTGATAACAGATGGTAAAACACGATACTCGTTTTTCTTCACGAGTCATTTTAAGTGATAATATTTCAGCCCGAGACTTGGTTTTAAAATCATTCAATATCAGCATATTTGTTTTGTTAATTAGCCAACAATAGGCAAGTTTTTCATTGCATTTTTCCTTCATGCGCGCTTTTTAGTACCCCAGCTAAATCATTATAGTCCTTCGTGTTAACAACCACACGGGTAATCGATAAATGCCAGTCGGTGTGGGCTCTAATGTTGGCAACAAATCTCTCAGCAAACGGACATACTGAAAGCTCCAAGCCCATTAACCTTCGTGGGCTGGAATGCACTTTCAAGTCTGCTTTATCAAACCCATCGAATGACCAACCAAGTAAAAATAACATCTTTGATATTATTACACATCATACAAACTCATTCGATTTCAACTGATGTAGCATCCACTATATTGCTGGGAAACATTGGAAGGAGATCTCAAATCACTTTTACCGTATTTATGTTTACTTGACTTCCCCGACCTGGTGGTGAACGACACTATCCCCTGGCCGAAAACAAAGGCAACAGGCAAATATTCCACAGATACTCGAAGAACGAAGCGATAACACAAAGTTGCATGACTTACGTTCTCACACGAGGTTCGACGACTTTGTATTCGACCTGTTTCAACGACGGCGAAACAAAACACCGTTGACTACGAAATCCGTAGCTGCTCCAAACGACCGCTGTCTGCCAGGAGCAACCAATGAAAACAAACAGTAAACCAATCATATTTGGTGAGAATATGGCTCACTTTAGGCGCATCGCGAGGAAACTTGGATTATGTATGGGGTTGGCAGTGTGATTGTCCACATTTTGACAGCATAATGCATTGTTGCGCACGTGGCCGTTCAAGTGTGATTGCTGCATGTCATCGCCGTGAGCAGAGCCTGACACTGCTGCTGCCTGCACGCCCTGCACATACAGCAGTGGCGCACGCTAACCAGCTCCGAGCGTCATGAAGCCGACATGTGTTCAAAGGCAACGGTATCCCTACTCCAAGCCACAAATTTGCAAGCAAATTAAGTAAATGCTAGGTGGACTGTGTCTTAAATATCTAGGACAAATGCACGATGCTCTTCACTGCAAATGGGCACCATATATTGTGGTGCACTTTGGCTGATGAAGGCCAATGCAACTTTGCAGAGTGAGAGCGTGCATTAAACGAGTTTTTCTTGGGTCCTGTTAGTTGCAGAGAGGTCAGCAATTTGTATAGGTAGACTGATTAAAAGCTAAACTCTCCTTACTCGAGGCTTAAACGAACTTGTCAAATCCCGTCGGAACCACCTGCTGCTGAATTGTTTACAGAACGAAGACCCCGAAGTAAAATGGATTCGTTATCATATCACATATTATCCAGCCTCCAACCACTTAAACAGAGCTATACCGAACGTAAGGGCCGACTAGTACTGCCATTGCTGGTGGCGACGTGACACCCTATCATTCTCACAACTATGACATCAGACAAACATCACCCAATCATCTTCTCTCTACATAAACGGTTGGGACAGTGCGCTACGAGCTACGAGCGCGCTACATCCGGTGGCAAGCTCCAGACAAAACTGCCCGCCTTGATCCTCGGGCACTGAATATTGAATGTTCGTCCGCTCAGTCCATCAGAACGCAGCGCACAGCACCAGAGGCACCAGCTGAATGACGCACGAAGCACCATCTGAATGACGCACGCAGCACCAGCTGAATGACGCACGAAGCACCATCTGAATGACGCACGCAGCACCAGCTGAATGACGCACGAAGCACCAACTGAATGACGCACGAAGCACCAGCTGAATGGCGCACGCAGCACCAGCTGAATGACGCACGAAGCACCATCTGAATGACGCACGAAGCACCACACCCATGGTCAGTCAGCGTTTCCTTTTCGACCTGTTGTTGGGCAGTTAGCCACGCAACAATGGACGCATTGACCGTCTGGTGGAGTGCAGGCGATAGTCATAGGACCGGTGCTATCCAGCCTGACTAGTCCTATCCAGCCTGACCAGTCCTATCCAGCCTGACCAGTCCTATCCAGCCTGACCAGTCCTATCCAGTCTGACCAGTCCTATCCAGTCTGACCAGTCCTATCCACCTGACCAGTCCTATCCACCTGACCAGTCCTATCCACCCTGACCAGTCCTATCCAGCCTGACCCGTCCTACCCAGTCTGACCAGTCATATCCAGTCTGACCAGTCCTATCCAGTCTGACCCGTCCTACCCAGTCTGACCAGTCCTATCCAGTCTGACCAGTCATATCCAGTCTGACCAGTCCTATCCAGTCTGACCCGTCCTACCCAGTCTGACCAGTCCTATCCAGTCTGACCAGTCATATCCAGCCTGACCAGTCATATCCAGCCTGACCCGTCCTACCCAGTCTGACCAGTCCTATCCAGTCTGACCAGTCCTATCCAGCCTGACCCGTCCTATCCAGCCTGACCAGTCCTATCCAGCCTGACCAGTCCTATCCAGTCTGACCAGTGATATCCAGTCTGACCAGTCCTATCCAGTCTGACCAGTGATATCCAGTCTGACCAGTCCTATCCAGTCTGACCAGTGATATCCAGCCTGACCAGTGATATCCAGTCTGACCAGTCCTATCCAGTCTGACCAGTGATATCCAGTCTGACCAGTCCTATCCAGTCTGACCAGTCCTATCCAGCCTGACCAGTCCTATCCAGTCTGACCAGTCCTATCCAGTCTGACCAGTCCTATCCAGCCTGACCAGTCCTATCCAGTCTGACCAGTGATATCCAGTCTGACCAGTCCTATCCAGCCTGACCAGTCCTATCCAGCCTGACCAGTCCTATCCAGTCTGACCAGTCCTATCCAGTCTGACCAGTCCTATCCAGTCTGACCAGTCCTATCCAGCCTGACCAGTGATATCCAGTCTGACCAGTCCTATACAGCCTGACCAGTCCTATCCAGCCTGACCCGTCCTACCCAGTCTGACCAGTCCTATCCAGTCTGACCAGTCCTATCCAGTCTGACCGGTCCTATCCAGCCTGACCAGTCCTATCCAGTCTGACCAGTCCTATCCAGTCTGACCGGTCCTACCCAGTCTGATCCGTCCTACCCAGTCTGACCAGTCATATCCAGTCTGACCAGTCCTATCCAGTCTGACCCGTCCTACCCAGTCTGACCAGTCCTATCCAGTCTGACCAGTCATATCCAGCCTGACCCGTCCTACCCAGTCTGACCAGTCCTATCCAGTCTGACCAGTCATATCCAGCCTGACCAGTCCTATCCAGTCTGACCGGTCCTATCCAGCCTGACCAGTCCTATCCAGTCTGACCAGTCCTATCCAGTCTGACCGGTCCTACCCAGTCTGATCCGTCCTACCCAGTCTGACCAGTCATATCCAGTCTGACCAGTCCTATCCAGTCTGACCCGTCCTACCCAGTCTGACCAGTCCTATCCAGTCTGACCAGTCATATCCAGCCTGACCCGTCCTACCCAGTCTGACCAGTCCTATCCAGTCTGACCAGTCCTATCCAGCCTGACCCGTCCTATCCAGCCTGACCAGTCCTATCCAGCCTGACCAGTCCTATCCAGTCTGACCCGTCCTATCCAGCCTGACCAGTCCTATCCAGTCTGACCGGTCCTATCCAGTCTGACCCGTCCTATCCAGCCTGACCAGTCCTATCCAGTCTGACCAGTCCTATCCAGTCTGACCAGTGATACCCAGTCTGACCAGTCCTATCCAGTCTGACCAGTGCTATCCAGTCTGACCAGTCCTATCCAGTCTGACCAGTCCTATCCAGTCTGACCAGTGATACCCAGTCTGACCAGTCATATCCAGTCTGACCAGTGATATCCAGTCTGACCAGTCCTATCCAGTCTGACCAGTGATATCCAGCCTGACCAGTCCTATCCAGTCTGACCAGTCCTATCCAGTCTGACCCGTCCTATCCAGTCTGACCAGTCCTATCCAGTCTGACCAGTCCTATCCAGTCTGACCAGTGATATCCAGTCTGACCAGTCCTATCCAGTCTGACCAGTGATATCCAGTCTGACCAGTCCTATCCAGTCTGACCAGTGCTATCCAGTCTGACCAGTCCTATCCAGTCTGACCAGTGATATCCAGTCTGACCAGTCCTATCCAGTCTGACCCGTCCTATCCAGCCTGACCAGTCCTATCCAGTCTGACCGGTCCTATCCAGCCTGACCAGTCCTATCCAGTCTGACCCGTCCTATCCAGTCTGACCAGTCCTATCCAGTCTGACCCGTCCTACCCAGTCTGACCAGTCCTATCCAGTCTGACCAGTCCTATCCAGCCTGACCAGTCCTATCCAGCCTGACCAGTCCTATCCAGTCTGACCAGTCCTATCCAGTCTGACCGGTCCTATCCAGTCTGACCAGTCCTATCCAGTCTGACCAGTCCTATCCAGTCTGACCAGTCCTATCCAGTCTGACCAGTCCTATCCAGTCTGACCAGTCCTATCCAGCCTGACCAGTGATATCCAGTCTGACCAGTCCTATCCAGTCTGACCAGTGATATCCAGTCTGACCAGTCCTATCCAGTCTGACCAGTCCTATCCAGCCTGACCAGTCCTATCCAGCCTGACCAGTCCTATCCAGTCTGGCCAGTCCTATCCAGTCTGACCGGTCCTTTCCAGTCTGACCAGTGATATCCAGTCTGACTCGCCGTGCGCCCACTGTCCTTCCCCTGACGGACTCCCAGCGTCGACACACCTTCACCTGGCGGACTCGCCGTGCGTCCACAGTGAGTCGGCTCCAGCCTGCCGCCGCGCAGTGGGCGGATTAACCTTTTAGTGCGACACGGCCCGAAAGCTGGCTTTGGCAGCCTGTAAGACAATGAAAATGAGTATGTAGGTCCTTCTTGGTGCGCTGATTTCAAATATGTTATCTCAAGCGAGATAGGAAAGGAAAATAGAGGTGCAATAGCAAAAAAAATAATGGTCATGACTCAAATCAAGCGTAAGCGTATGCTAAATCCAACTGCTACATCCAATAATAATAGCGGACGGCTTACATTCTAAGCTAGTGTGCGAGTACCTATCATACTAACCTGGGAACTCTGTTGGCGTGCTGGTGGGTTGGTCTTTCGCGGTAGGTAGCTTGGCACATGGGCAAGGACAAGCAGAAATCACCGTTCAGCAACTCGCTGATAGTGCTTAGAAATGAAAGCTTACTTCGACACGCGGCCTCCCACTTCTTCTTAATTTTAAAGATGAGAAACATTACGCTCTAATTTAGCGCCGAAGAAGAACCAAGATCCTCGCTACATTGTATATACAGGTACTCCAGTAAATTAGTCACTGAAAGGTTCGAGACATCGACACTAAAACCTAACTCAGCAATATCGCGCCTGCTAACGCACATCCTTCCACCCTACTCGCGCGCGACTGGTGGGTCGTAACCTGCCCTGCTTCCCGGGTCACCTTATAGCACCGGCCCGGGCCGGGCCCGACCCGAATTTATTTTAAAACGCATCCAAATTATAGAAATAAAAACTACTTTTTGACATTCTAAAAACCAGGTGCCTTATTGGAACAATATATAAAGGGGAGCTAAAACCTCCATATAATCTCCAAATCGCGTATCACCGTGAATCAGCTTGCGCGCTGCGCCCAACGCAGCGGCGCTCGGGCAAACTGACTTGAACTGTTCTTCTCGTTTGATCTGGTAGAGGATAATTGTTGCTTCTTGCATGTACATGGATTAAAACATACTTTACATCAGTCCAAGTCACTCTGTAATATAAAAAACGAGCCATTGCGCTCACTGCCTATTAGGCCCGGACTGCTGGACCTATTGAACACGCATTGGGAACCTATAGTAGGTTGCGAGAGGAGGGGAAAGTCCTTTCCATCCCTTAGGCCCGGGCTGCTGGACCTATAGAACACGCATTGGGAACCTATAGTAGGTTGCGAGAGGAGGGGAAAGTCCTGTCCATCCCTCTTACACTGGCCGATCCAGGGGGCGCAGCAGGGGCACCTCCCCCCCCCCATCCCAAGCTCGACAGGGGCGGCAATATAAATTAGCCCCCCCCCCCCCCAAACAAAACAAAATCTGCTGAAACTGGCAATGAAAATGGGTACCTACTGCCTGCGAAAAAATAACTTCTTGCGAAATAACTTTTTGTTTCTGTGTTGCCTCTTTCGTGTTTCCTCTATTTTGTAGCATTTTGGTAGCAGTAGGGATAGGGAAGGTGGCCCGTATGCACTGAGAGAAAAAGACACTACGGGTCTTACCAGCCCCCTAGTAAAGCCCTTCTACCACCCAAGATACCACCCTTCGAGGTCTGATACTAATGGTAGTATTCAGTACCAGGGTCTCACCCATGGTAGAGACCCTAGTATGATCTGCCTACTAGAGTGCCTACCAGAGGGCTCGCCCTTGAACCAGGCTTTGAACTACCCCCTGCATTCGGCACACGCGCGACAAGCTGCCTACTAGAGTGCTTACCAGGGGCTCGCCCTTTTACCAGGCCTTAACTACCCTCTGAATTCGGCACACGCGGCAGCCATCTTGATTCGCAAGCAGAAACTGCATGCGTTCAAGTGCATTCAAACCGCGTTGGCGTAAGTGCGTGTTGCGTCGGTACGTGTGTTGGAGGGGTGATGTGTTAAGTTTCTCTGCATTGTACTTAATGCTTGTTGCTCTTTGTAAGTAGTGGCAGCCATATCGATTCGCAACTGCAGAGACAGCGTGACGTGAGTGCGGAAGTGGTCCACCGTGAGTGCGTGCTACGTGTGTCGGAGGGGTGAGTGCTCACATGTTATGTTTACTTTATGCTTGTTGCTCATTGTTGGTAGTGTATTAACTGCATTATCAACAGATTTCATGGTATCATTGCCTAGTTAGATACGTATGCAGGCAGAAGTATCATCTCCGAACTTTCAATTATTATTGAACAATGTCAACAAACTTCCCAGGAAATTTGGGGTATAGAGTTTTGTTTGCTCCCATGTGATTTTGTTATGCATGTAAACTAGCCCAAGTCATAGCCCAATCATGAATCATATCTTAATATTTAGCCAACTTATCCCAACAACCAACCAAAGTAGTAACAAGGCCAATGCCAACCCTGCGTGTCAGATTCAGAATGAAAAATCGAAATGATAAAAACCTGAGGAAGACTCTCCAGGATGCCAATACAATACAGTATACACGGCCCGTGTTGCATGCGGCCATAGAGATGTCTGTATCATTGTATATGCATACGGTCCAGGCGCCCAGGGCTATTTTTTTAACGAAACATTCACGCAGTATTTGTCACAAGTTCACATCTAAAAAAAATGTAAATGTGATTTTCTAAACAGCATAGCCATTGCCTTGCAAACTGTGATTTTAACAATGAAAAGAAAATTAGAAATTACGAGAAAAAATGTTGGCATTCGCCATTGCTTGATTTGTTAAAAACACAAATATTGTCTTATATTTGTGAGTTGTATAGTTCTTGGTTAGGTACTTTAGGTTGTGACAAAATCGGCGCAATGAAACTTTTGCTGACAGGTAGTGGAAAGGGCTGGTACCAGGGGGTGTCATCCCTTCAGAATGTATTGGTCAAAGAATACCACTGACGTCACAGCTGAGGCAGCTGTGGCGCACTTTCTTGGCGCAGTCTTTCTTGGCGAAATGTGTTCAGTAGGCAGCTAAAGGCCCAACATATCAATGTGTTTTTGGCTGTTCTTGGCAGTGTTCTTAGCAACTTGGCTTCGATTTGCAAGACTTGCTTTGACAGGCTGCATTAGGCCAGTGGTAGGTGTGAGGAAAAAACGATTGCTGGCTCGTCAGTAGAAAAAGAGTTGCTCTACCGAATGGTTGTGTTGCAGTGCCTCATCCCCTCTGGCTTAGAAAAGGAACCTAAATGTATACCGCATAAAAAGCATTACGGACGATGGCGCCTTGGGCCTGTGAATACCTGTGACGTCACGCGCCTACGTCACGGGGTAGTAAAATCGCCGGATGACTCTACCTGGTGGCCACAGGCTTGCTACTTTCTGAAACTCCTTGTGCTATTTGACATTCTCACCTTTATGGAAAGGTGTGGTGGTGAGCATATATTTTTCTAGACATTAAATTGGGTTCAAAGACGAGTCCATGCTCCGAAACTATGGGACCGATCTGGGTCATTTCTTCACCATTGCATCCGGCGTGGCCAAAAACGGTGCCGTTTTGGATTTTATACAGATTGGTTACAAAGTGGTTACTAAATACTAAGTGGACCAAATTAGACCAAAACCACCAAAAATCATTTTGGGTGGTTTTGGTCAAATTTTGCCCACTTAATTTGTACCAAAATGGATACAACTCAGAACCACACTGTTTTGGACCATGCCGGATGCAATGGTAAAGAAATGACCCAGATCGGTCCCATAGTTTCGGAGCATGGGCTCGTCTTTGAACCCAATTTAATGTCCAGAAAAATATATGTTGGTGGTGATAGCCAAAGTTTGGTGAGGCCATTATGTTTGACTCCACTAAGTTTTGCCAGATTTGAAGTCATTTACTTAATGTAAATGTACAGCTGTTGTAGTTAAGGGCGCCGCCACCTTCCGAAAGTTGGGGGGGGGGGGGGCGGAGGCATTCTGAAGTCGATTCCTTCCATGCAACGCCCATAGGCGTAATGTTAAAATCCTAAAATGTTGGGGGGGATACGTCCCCCCGTCCTCCCTTTAACGGAGCCCCTGGCTGTAGTTTCATGATATAATTTCTGATGAAAATAGTGTAAGGTGCTAGTACCATATTGTGCTTATGTTATATATTCATTAAATTATAATGCATCCCCTAATTTCTTTTTATAAATGTTAAACACATAGCGATAGCAGCTCTTCCTCAGATTGAATGAGTTTCGCATTTTAAAAATGTCAGAACTAGTTGATGTTACTTGTGCAAGTACCTATATTGGCCAGCTCCAGTTTCTTGTAAAGTTGGTGGGGAAAAAAATCAATGTTGGTGGGTCAAAAACCAATGTTGGTGGGGCGCCCGCCCCACCAAGTGTATAGGAAACTCCGCCCCTGCTGTTGGATATGTGGTAAGTGGGCTGGTAAGAAAGGGAATTCCCCTGGTAAGAGAGGTAGTACCACTTACTATACCCCTAGTACCAGGGTTAGTTACCGTCGCTGAACCCTGGTATTTGCGGTAGTAAGTGTGACTACCCCCGTCTTAACCGGGCTAGTAAGTGTGACTACCCCCTCGTAACCGGGCTAGTAAGCGTGACTACCCCCGTCGTAACCGGGCTAGTAAGCGTACTACCCACTCGTAACCGGGCTAGTAAGCGTGACTACCCCCGTCGTAACCGGGCTAGTAAGCGTACTACTTCCCTCGTAACCGGGCTAGTAAGCGTACTACCCCCGTCATAACTGGGCTATACATTTTTGACTAGCTCATGGTTTTCGGGCTGGTAAATATTACCAGGACCCTGGTAAAACTGGTGGTAATACCCCTAGTACGTTTTACTAGGGGTGGTTAGTAAAGGCCTCGTAATTTTTGACACTAGCTCAAAACTAACCACTCCTAGTAACTTTTTATCTCAGTGTGACGCTATTTTGGAGTGATTCACAATTAACGTAAGTTATATTTTTTGCACGCAGCGTCACAGCCTTTGGTCTTCTGCTGCCTGCTGGGTGCCAGAGGAGCGCGTGGGTGAGTAGTGAGCGTTACTTAGCAGTTAGCATGGCCAGGAGAAGTCACGTTGTGTTCATACGATAGTTTTTAAAAATATTACTCTTTTTATTTTAAAAGATCTATTGTGGTCTGTGGATTCGAATACCAAAACAACGTGATCAACCCTGAACCCAAGTCAGCAAAAGGTAGACATGGGGGTACCTTTTAGGTCATATGGAGGCCCCTGGGGTTCAGGACCCGGAAGGTCCCCAGTGAAATTAGCCCCCCCCCCCGTCCCCATATTGGGAGGCTGAATTCGCCAGTGCCCTCTCACCGAGGGGGATGGGGGAGAATATACATGCATGAAAAAGAGAAAATAAGGAAGGGGAAATGTGAAAGTCTCACCAAAAATTGGATACACAATTCTGGCTAATCACGTAGTGAGCGTAATATGCACACGGGTAGTTTTCGAAATACGGATCCTTATCGACCTGCCACGCAGAGTTGAAAGTAGGAGCAAAAATTTGGCGGTGGAACATGGAGTGCGCAGTCTCATAGACATGTGGTATGATTTTTGTCGGGGTACTCGAAGCACATTTTTTGTACATACGTCTCTTTATATATTTTGTCGATAGTTTTGTACCGACCATTTGTCTATAATATTTTGGTCTACATTTACAGCATAAGCGATTGCGTGATTGCCAATAATGTTGGGTCCATTATGTTCTCCAGATTCAGAGCTATCTTTGGGTGTATATTTATGTACATTTACTGCTTAAATTTGGCACGTTTTCTTGCTCCAAAGACACGCTGCCGAAATGCGCGGAGCGCGGGTTCGGCCGACGCGACCCGAAAGTCTCAGTTTAAGTTAGGTTTTCACCATGGAATAACACCCGCATTGAAAAACAAAGCCCAGGACAATGTGGTATGGAGAGTTCCAAACACAGTGGTATAGGTTTCACAGCATTTCCCGATAATATATTTTTAGACCCGTGTCGTGCTAGAACGGTCAATCCGCCCACAGTGCGTCGGCCGCTGAGAGCAGCCAATGAATGCCATGAATGGCTAATTAGGATGGGTTGAACGCCGCCGGCCGGCCGACGGTCACGCCTCTCATGACTTTTGCAACAAATAATCAGCCGGGCGCCCGTGGAAAAGTCGCCGTAAATAATCTATCGCCGGCATTAGCGGGAGGACGGGTCGGCGGAGGACAGACGCCACCTGACCGACGCCCACGCACCCCTCGTCCACGCACAGCACGCACCGAAACGAGCGCTGCAGGGTGCGGGACCCCTGAAACGAAAAAGAGCGCTGCAGGGTGCGGGACCCCTGACACGCAAAAGAGTGCGGGACCCCTGACACGCAAAAGAGCGCTGCAGGGTGCGGGACCCCTGAAACGCAAAAGAGCGCTGCAGGGTGCGGGACCCCTGACACGCAAAAGAGCGCTGCAGGGTGCGGGACCCCTGAAACGCAAAAGAGCGCTGCAGGGTGCGGGACACCTGACACGCAAAAGAGCGCTGCAGGGTGCGGGACCCCTGACACGCAAAAGAGCGCCGCAGGGTGCAGGACACCTAACACGCAAAAGAGCGCTGCAGGGTGCGGGACCCCTAACACACAAAAGAGCGCTGCAGGGTGCAGGACCCCTGACACGCAAAAGAGCGCTGCAGGGTGCGGGACCCCTGACACGCACGACTCGTGCCCGCTGTGGCGGCAGCGGTAATTTCATCTCGGAGACGGACTGGGAGACGAATGATAATGTGTGAATACTGATCAGACGCGCACACACAACGGAAATGGCGGTCATTAACGATTAGCACGCAAAAGGCAAGGGTTGCTTCTAGAATATAGACAACAGCGATGTATGAGAAACTAGGCCCAGACATGCTTAATCGGCAGTCTAAGCTGCAAAACTATGTTCTGCAGTGAAATCGAACACATTGGACACCGCTGCATAAAGTAATTACGGCTAAATACTGCCTTTCGCAGCAGGTGCCGGAGCATCCATCAAATTGAGGTGATTTGTCGCTTCCAGGCCGGCAGTTTCTGCCCCAGACTGGCATAATTGTGCTGCAATGACACGTTACCGGGCGAGTATCGACTGCCAGAGAAATGGTAGGCCACCCCCCGCGGCACTCCCTGCCGAGAAATGGAAACAAACATGAACAAACATACGAAGAGACGCAGGTGTGGTTAGAAGGCATGGCAAATAATGTACAAGGAAAGCAGAAGGTATGCTAGGAAGCAGAAAGTATGCTGCTGTATGTATACTAAATAATTGCTGATACCACAGTAAATGACAGCCCCCCCCCCCCGACTGTGCTCCAAGCATATCACATTCATATATTTTCACCACTCGGGAAGTTAGTGAGGATATGTAATCAATTCGGTGACAGGGTACTATGCCCTGCTCATAATTCGGCAGGTAGTCATTGACCTGATGATAGCCGGCCTGGTAAATACATAATGATGACAGCTAATCAATCTAATGAGTCCTAACTCCTAGCTAAGCAAGCCATGCTTCCATCCGCCTTCCGCCTGGGAGTGACAGCCGTGGAGCTGCTGAGCAGGGTTGTGCTCGACTCAGAGTCGGTGAGTCAAATTTGACTCGATTCTGACTCAAATCAACTTGAGTCAGAGTCGAGTCGATTAAGAAAAATAGGGGCTCGTCTTGAGTCAGAGTTGAGTCGTTAAAAAAATAGGGGCTAAACTTGAGTCAGAGTCGAGTCTCTAAATACAAATAGAGGTTTGAGTTGAGTCGGAGTGAAGTCGCATGGATGTCGCTTGAGTCAAAGTTGAGTCGTCTGTATGCTGTTTGAGTCAAAGCTGAGTCGACTCATCCTCTTATGAGTCAAAGTCACATCTGATGCAAAACAAGAAATTGGGAGCAAATAAATAATAAAGGGGTCCAAACAATGTTTTAGTGTGAGGGTATGAGTTCAGGTGCTTTTCAAACCCACATAAATCAATTTTCTGTCTAAAAAATCACTTAAAAGTACTGTTTTGCTGCCACTTGTTCAGGCTCATCACAGTTCACACTACCTACAGTGTTGTCAGTTGTGTACGGAAGTGTGACACCTGCCCTACCAGTACCCACTGTTCTGCCTGTCGTAATAATACTCTCTTCTTCTATTAGGGAGAACACCATTACAGTTGAGAGACACAGTAGGGAAATACTTTAACAATGGAGCAAAACTACAACTAAAAGTAGTAAAACTACATCACAAACTCTGCTGACTGCTCCTTATCTTAAGTGAAGCAATACAATATTGAATATGTACATGAAATGATAACTGCAGTATATATAACCTAATAGTAACCATATCAACATAACATTCCTGGAATTTTTATACGAACCATGAGGCATGAACCATATGCGCCATTTATGTCTGAAATAAAACAAATTGCATCACAAATTCACTTGAGGTCGAGGACAGGTTAATTCAACAATAGATCACAATTCACTTTGTTTGCTAACGCCGATTTTTTCTCTCCTGAAATCCTACAGATGTTAATTCACACCTGTCAGTTCACTCAGTTGCATTTAAAAACATTTATAAAGACGTGTATTGTTCGAGCGCGATTATTTCTTCCGCGCCGCAACAATGACTTGCAAGTTGGAGTATCAAAATCATACCGATTTCATATCGCGCTGATCTTCAAATGTGTTGAGGTCCTTGAAGCTTGAGGAGTGGAGTGAGGACTGTGATTGGTCAATATACTGGTCCACTACGCCCCTGGTGTCACATATGCATTTTGTTCTCAAAATGACTGATTAAACCAGTTAACTGGAAAATTACATCCGAACTTTTTATTAATTTTGAGTGCGGAGTATCAGAGCGGGTTTTAAAGGGTATTATAAGTTATAACCGTGTTTAATATACACGTGTCAAGAAGGAGGTGTGCTACAATATTGATGACGTAATATTAGAGAGATATTTGGAGAGTTTTAGTAGTGACTGCTGAGTCTGCAGTGCTGCGCAACGCGCCGTCTGGTCGTCTCCGCCTCGAGGCAGAAGTCTCTATGGCCTTGGAGGCAGGTATGTTATGCGCGTGTCGGGAATCGGTTATATCGTATATGTATGTAACTATTTGTGGCAAATTGTTACATAAGGATGTTGTCATTTTTTATTTTGGTATGGAAAACAAAATGATTGTCAAATGGGGAGCCATTGTGGGATGTGGGATTTAATGTATCGAATGGTGTAAAGCTGAGTTGGAGTGACATTTTATCCCTATTCTTGTTTAATGTATATATGGATGAACGGTAATAGTTCAGTAATTTACCTCCCCAGTTAATCAGTTGGAGACACAGTAGGGAAATACTATAAAAATAGAGTGCTCTAATTTGAGATTTGAATGCATCAGATTCGATTTTAGAATGCATCAGATAGTTAGATTTTAATCAGTCGCGAAAATGAGGTATTTTTTAAACGGCTATTGTGTAGCACTTTGACCACTTGACGACCCATAGAGGGCATGTATGTTGAGAAAAAAACCTCAAACCTTGTTTAAAGATAGGTCACATTAAATTTATGAATATGTCACTGGCAGGAAACAGTCTAGATCCTTACTCTATTTTTGGATTACCTGCCGTTGTCTGGTGCTGAAATGCTCAATAAATAGAGCTGAATGCTGATCATTCAAAATTAGAGCGCTGGCCAGTGTGTGTACTCAATCATTAGAGCGGATTGGGCCAAGCACGCCATAATGTTCCCATCACGTTTCAGAAGTTTGCAATTCCAAACAGATTTTCAATATGCATCTGGAATTTTTTTCAGACTTGAGCAGGAAAAAAACATGATCGTTGGATAATTGTTGTATCCTATATGGCTTCCTTGGTTTTCTGACATTTTGCTACAATTTATTGCAAGTGGTTTTTGTAAAAAGTGTTCATAAAGGCGCTCTAATTTTAGATCATTTACATGCATGTCTATGGCAGGCCCTGATGTCACCGGCTCTATTTTTGGAGCGCTCCATTGTTAAAGTATTTCCCTACTGTGTCTCAACTGTAATGGTGTTCTCCCTAATAGAAGAAGAGTATTATTACGACAGGCAGAAAAGTGGGTACTGGTAGGGCAGGTGTCACACTTCCGTACACAACTGACAACATTGTAGGTAGTGTGAACTGTGATGAGCCTGAACAAGTGGCAGGCGGTGCAGCCGGCGTGATGACATCATTGGGAGGATATAGGGGAGACCCTACTTAATGGCGTAGGCCTGTTTACTACTCGGTCAGACTTCATGGCTTAGGTCTGTTCACACTCAATCGGACTTAATGGCGTAGGCGTCTTTACTACTCGATCAGGCTTAATGGTGGGGTTAGTTTAGGTACCATAACCTAAACTTAAATGGCAGACTTAATAGCGGGTTAGGTTAGGTTAGGTACCATAACATAAACTAACCTAACCTCGCCATTAAGTCTGATCGAGTAGTAAACAGGCCTGCGACATTAAGTCTGATCGAGTAGTAAACAGGCCTACACTATTAAGTATACCCTCCCAATGACGTCATCTATCCGGCTGCACCGCCCGCCACTTGTTCAGGCTTGTCACAATACCTACGATGTTGTGTACGGAAGTGTGACGCCTGCCCTACCAATACCGAAAAGTGTACCAGCAATACTAAAGCTATACCATCACCAAAAACTATGCATAATCGAACCTGACCTAACCTTACAGCAATTATGGTTGCAGAAACCCACGTTTAGAACGCTCTGCTCGCATTCGCTCGCTGCGCTGCATAACCTAACAGGGTCAGGCTCCAGACCCTCCCCGGGGGAGGGTCTGGGAGGGTTCAGTTATATGGTTGGCAAAGTTGCTGTTTCCTGGTATGCAGTTTGTACTCTTTTATGCTCTTTTGAAATTATGCTCTTTATTTATGCTTTTATGCTTTATGCTCTTTTAACGGTAAGTACCTATTCATGAAATACATGAATACAGCACACCGAGTTAGTGTTTTACAACCTGCTAGCCTGCTATCAGTATTGACTTATTGAGCTTGTTGATTGGTTCGGAAACTCAATTTTAATTAACACCTATTTTACTTTTCCCAGCTCAAGAACCAACTTCAAATACATTTTCCTCACTTATTTCATATTTGCATCCTATCATATAGGATTATTAAAATACATAGCAATAATTATATAGCAATTAACAATAGTGGTAAAGTACAGGAATGTACCTGTGCTGGTGGAAAATAATAATAATAATTTATTATTATTATTGCTATTAGGAACATATATATTGGAATATATATTTAAATGCAACTGGATGCAGTATATATTTATGATAATGCAACATTCATTAATGTGCCTTGATCCAGTGTAAATCCAAATAAAAGTTTACATATCTAATATAATATTCCAAAGAGTTTTGCGAGTCAAATACATTTGAATGAAAGTCGTTAAGTCACGAGTCAAAAAATGAGTCGACTCAAGAAAATTTCACTTGAGTCAGAGCTGAGTCGGGGTAAAATCAAATTAGTCAAAGTTGAGTCGACTCAAAAAATTGTCCCCGCTTGAGTCAGAGTTGAGTCAGGGGTAAAAGCAAATGAGTCAACGCTGAGTTGACACAAAATAAAAAATTGCCCCGCTTGAGTCAGAGTTGAGTCAGAGTCCCTTCGACAATGAGTCAGAGTCCCTTCGACCGAGTCGAGTCAGTCTAAAAAAAAATCTGAGTCGAGTACAACCCTGCTGCTGAGGGAGCCCTGGC
>JAXIVJ010008148.1:0-40000 GCA_036785665.1 Chirona hameri
ATATATATATATATATATATATATATATATATATAATATATATATATATATATATTATATATATATATATATATATATATATATATATATATATATATATATATATATATATATATATATATATATATATATATATATATATATATATATATATATATATATATATATATATATATATATATATATATATATATATATATATATATATATATATATATATATATATATATATATATATATATATATATATATATATATATATATATATATATATATATATATATATATATATATATATATATATATATATATATATATATATATATATATATATATATCAGTGAATTTTGCAAATTCAAAAATCATATGCGTATGCAGGTCACTTAATATGGGGGTGAAATAAATTCGTAATAAAACTATTTTTTTAAAGTTTGTAAAAATAATTGAAATGGTATGTTATTGTGACATTAGACAAAACAGTTATACATCATATTTGTTTGCCATAGGCGGTACCAGGTTAGTGAAAAAGGGAGGTAAAATAGGGAAAAATATTCACCGCAGGCAAGTTGCTACCCAGCACTAATATATAAGTTACTGATCGTAGATAGTTCCTTTTTGCATATTGTGCTTCATCATAGGCGTATCCAGGATCCAAATTGGGGCGGCGCAAGACCTTTTGATAGGTATAGTATCCGCTATTATGATACTAACTAGTCAACAGTGACTATTTCACTTACAACTTCAATTCACATTGCTTACTCCCCTTTTTATCCTACCTGGAATCGCCTATTATCTTATAATTGTTCGTGGAGTATCCTGTGGTGCGTGTTTCATCCGAAAACTGCAGTATGCTATGTCATTGTAGGCCCATGCATCTTAGTTTCCTTGCAATAATATGACCTCTTTCTTCCATTCCTGAGCGCGCCTCTGTAAAAAATTACTTTATTCCCTCTCCTGGCCTCATATGTGCATATATCATTATAAGCTAATCGTCTATTGCGCCGTTATCGCTGGCATATCGTCATCACCATGCTAGTCACCCCTCCCCCTTTTCATGTTCCTGAACACGCCCCTGAAACTCTATATGTAATAAATTATGCAAATAATGGAAGGATAAGCTATCTTTTACATCTTGTTAGCTATAAATTCCCCTTACATCGCTCTATTGGCTTCCCGCCAAGCATCGAATACTTCCTGGAAACCCCCCTTTGCAAGCCCCTGAAACCGCCTCTGCCATGCAATTTGTATGATATTGCATTAACATCAACTAATTTGCACTTGTTGCAATCACCGTAAACCGATGTAACTCCTTCATACTTGAGGCAGTTAGAAAGAAACCGTGAAGATCGTATTTCCATATTATGGCCAAATGTCGCCGCCGAATCCTCCTTAAACCGTGCCCTGGAACCGCCTCTGTTCAGGTTAAGAACTCAAAATTTCGGCGGCCGCCACCCTCTTGAAAATGTCCGCCACAACCCCCCCCCCCCCCCCTCCGCCCACCTGTATCTGCTCGCAGGGGGCGAACATAGATCATCATAGCACCTACCTACCCTGTAGGTTTGATCGTTCTAGCTCTCATACTTTCGGATATCTTAGCGGGGGGGGGGGGGGGGGGGGGGCACTAAAGTGCCCCCTCCCCCTTCACTGCGTGTTAGTGGCATACCCCTCTCCACTGCGTGTGTTAAGACTGAACTGGCCTCTGAGGACCAGAATGGGACCCTGCAGTGGCTCCAGCACTCGGTTGTTAGACACTCGACTATAGTCTCTTTCGAGGCTCAAGGGAGGGGACATGGCCCCATGTCCCCTCCCTGTTGATCCGCTACCACATGAGCAATATGTTAGCCAGTCATTTTCGTCCCCCAGGCAGTTTATGAGATCATGGGTGGATAATCCTATAGGGCAGCCCCTGCCGCCGCCGGGTCCACTTCAAATTTGCCCCGGCGGGGCCGGGGCAACTTTTTGGGAGACCTTTTTTACAAGCCCTTAGTTTATATTAAAAAATAAATACAAAAACGCAAATATAATCACAGCATAAAAATGCATACTTGGTACGACTATCTGAACAAAATATGGTAAAATTGCGCTTTCGGTGCGCTTTCGAAATGGGGGGGGGGGGGGGGGTAGTCAAGGGAGGCTGGGCCTTGCCAACTTTGTCTTGGTGAACACCTCGGGCAGGTCAGAAAACTTTTGTTTTCGGGGGAGGCACAGTTGGGGATGTTATCTCACAGGTCAATTGGGGCACGCTGATCACGAAAATGACATTCATTTTGACATTCAAGATAATCTGCAAGGTCATTTTCAAGGTCAAAGGACGGGAGGCTAAAAACAACCCGAAGTTATTGTCCGATCGCAAAAATAATGGTCTCATTCGATTCCTCGGATCAATATCTAGTCGCAGCCTTCACAACCTCACTCGTGGCAAATGACCTTGACCCTCAATTTCAAGGTCAATGGCGATCGGACAATAACTTCGGTTCGTTTTGAGCCGACCCATCCTTTGACCTTGAAAATGAGGGTCAAGGTCATTTGCCAGGAGTGAGGTTGCGAAAGCTACGGGTAGATATTAACCCGAGGAATCGAATGAGACCATTATTTTTTGCAATCAGATAATAATTCCGGGTCGTTTTAAGCCGCCCGTCCTTGGACCTTAACCCTATTAGTGTCGGGGGAGGCGGGCTAAAACGACCCTCCCTTAAATAACTGTTGAATAATTCATATTTAATGTAAGTAACTTTCAGGATAACATTAAAAAACAGAACCTAAATAAAACATCGCCCAAAGTCCTAGCCAAACCCTACCCAGATGCCTGTTCGGCATCTAATAATATTCGACTGCGCATGCGCAGTAAGACGCACTGAGCCTGGGCGGAGGCTAACTGGCGAATGACGTCAGAAACTATGACGTCATCTCCCGTCATGCTCCTCAGAATGTCTAAGCCCAAAAATTGTGGATGTGCCCGATTTCGGAATACAATTTCGACGGTATTGGCACCGGCGACAAAATAAGCGGGCACATATCGCGGAAACTGGTGGATTTTGAGAAGATGAAGATGAAGCAGCTCACCTCATCGGCTGATGATCACGGTCTTCGTTGACGTGATTCATGACAACGTCATCATCGCTACTTTCTTGGTCTTCCATGAACGCATTGTTGATTAAATCAAACTTCAAATAATTGAGGAATCCCTCTTCGCTTACCTTCCATCCCGATCACAATATATGAATCAACTATCATAAACAATTCAAAGGCACATATTTCAGGCGTCACAACGGGATTACAAGATAGCTACAATAAAGAAAACATAAATCAGAAAGCATATAGAAAGACTGCTGCAATTTTGTATAGGCCACTTCTTCATTGCAAATGCAATTGTCCAAAGAATATTCGGCCTATCTATGACGTCTTCAAAAGTGTCATGACGTCACCGAAAGTGTGACGTCACTTAACCCAATCATATTATTAGATGCCGAACAGGCCTCTGATTACCACAATCTTACGAATGGCGGCCGTATGGTTTACGTCTTGAGGCTCCCGGCGCTCGGTCCAAGTGACGCCCAGTGACGTCACTCAAGGGTCGCGGCTAGCAAATCGGGCTTCCCTATGGCCCACAACACAGGTGAAACCCCCCTGCAATACCCTAAAGCTTGGTTTTGTAGAGGTTTACGACTCATAGAACAACATTTGTTTACATTTAGAGTATTTTGACTGTATACAAGTGTATTATACTCCACAAGAGTTTTCAAATGAGTATACGCAGAGGTCTGTAGGACGACTTTTATTTTTGACTTTTGAGTAGGCTTGGGTATTTGGAGACTTATGGAGGCCCGGGGGGACCAAAACTCAAAGGAGGGGGACCAAATTTGGTCAGCATATTCTTGGTGTAAAGGTGCACCCCATTTTGGATGTGCCGCTTGCACGGACAAAAAGTGTTTTTTTTTACACCCTACTCCCTAGTGTACACACACATTGTGTTTAATAACTCAAAACGTTGTTTCGCGGTGGACTATCTTGTGTCTTATCGTCTGTATGGATCACAATTGTATTTTGCGGCATAGGTGGTTCCAGGGGTGGGACGCAAGCGCATGGCCCAATGTTATGGGCTGCTCCAGGGATGATATTAGGGGGAGTTGTGGACCCACGACGTGTAACTACATAGCAAAAGATATCAACTTGAAACTTGGTGACCTGTTTTAGCAATGCCTTGCACACGTTTCATATTTTTTTGAAATTTTGGTTTCCCAAGGTCGACTCCAGGGACAGATTTGGGGGGCATGTGTTTGACTCCGTTCACACGTGTTTAGTGCCCCTGAACGTTATTTTGCAGCAGGGGTAAGTTCATGCAATATCATCTGCATATATCACAATTGTATTTTGGGGTATAGGCGGTCCCAGCGATGAAATTAGGGGGAATTGTGGACCCATGGTGTGACACTACATAGCAACATATATCAATAAGCAAAGATAAAGATAACAAAAGACAAGGCTCAATTGCCTTCCACTTCCCAAGGGCTTCGCCGCGGATTTTTGAGTGTGGGGGGGGGGGGGGGGACGAAGAGCCGAATGAACCATCGCGGTTCGCGACAATGTAGAGGAAAATCAGTTTTTGCTTTATAATTTTTACTTAGGAACGCATTTTAAGTTCTATAGAACTAAGCTCTATAAGAATCACCTGTTATAGTTTTTTTAAAGCTGGTAGTTATAACTACCAGCTTTTTTTAAAAGAAAACTATGACAGGTGATTCTTATAGAGCTTAGCGCTTGAGCGATGAACACACTTGTGATAATTTAACTGTTTTCACTGTTTTACTGTTTGATAAAGGCCTGTGGCCAAAATATTACTACATGATCATAATGTTTTGATAACATTGGATTTTTCATATTTTCGAGAAAAGGATCATGATATTTCGTTTGTTAACTATTATAACAGGTGATAGATAAAACACAACAACTTCTTTGGAAATCTTCACGGTATATTGTTCAAACGACTATATTCGATAGGATCTGCCAGGCGATTCGCTTATCGCTGTTTGGGATACATATTCTAGTGATTCGTGTTACATAGAAAGCAATTTCATACTAATTATAAGAAGTGGCAACCACCTGTCCGTCTGTCCGTTCGGATGTCATCCGATTGCTTAATAACTTCGCGCACCTTGCAGTAAAAACCGCGAAATTTGACATGTTAGTGGGGATGTATGGGGTAGGGTCGCACTATCGTAGGCAAATTTTGCGTCGATCCATGATCACAATAGACTGCAATTATAACTATTTTTAATATGCCGTGAATATCAGAACTTATATGCACCTTTCGTTTGCCACTGCACTGGCTTTTTGCTTTCGGGGACACTGGCTCGGTGGTCATGGGGTCAGGGTCAGTGTTTTGATAGATATTTAGGAGGTCGGTGGTGCGATACAAAGTCACTGGCGTGTTTTTTTATTATATCTTCTTCATAAGCTCAGCACATCTCACAGTGCTGCGTGCTGGCCGACCCGGGGTGCCCGTAACTGTACCAGGAGGACGGATCGCCCCGGAACCGGTGACTGCCGCTGGCTGGTTGTGTGCAGTAGTCGTGTGTGGACGGCTGGCCGAAACGGATGCGGATGAAGTAACTCATGTACTTGGAGTAATGGATTAAGTAGTTATCCGAAAACTACCTCGGTTTGTATACGCATTTTGGCAGAACTTGAACGAAATGGCTTGCATATTTAATTTGATAAATGTAGTCCGAAGCTTTTGAATGGATAAATTCCCTAGGTGAGGACCCGGCCAGTTTGAGGACCAGTTTGAATCTTGATTACCGTGCGGAGCGAGGTCTTCCGTCGGGGGAAAATATACGTATGAGCGGCTCGACCGTAGCCATGGTTTTCAGCAGCATATTTCTTTGCAGCTATTGACTATTCGGTCGAAATGACTGAAAACTTGCACACAAAAAAACGTTCATGTCGTAAAACTATCCGCCGGTGTTTCCTTTCAGCAAGCACAAACTGTGCCTCAACAACAAATAGGGTACATAAACGCCATAATATGCCCATTTTTCTGCTACTGAAATTCCATTTAAATTTCTGTCAACTTCCTTCAAGAAAAGTACAAATATCATTCTGATCCCTTCCATTCTTCCATTGCACTGATACTTTTTCCAAATGCTTTTATGATATTGAAACCTCCAATATTTCCGAACAAAGTATGGATTTATGTCTCCAAAACTGGGGGAAAAATTCCCCCAGTCTAACGACGGGGGGGGGGGGGGGGGGGCGGTGCCCCCCCCCCCCCCCCCCTCCCCTACGGCGACACCCTTGGATGTACACATGACGTCACGCTATTCGCTGCTTTGGCTGAATTGTATCTAAGGCCTTGGAATGAATGGTGAATGAATGGATGCACCTTTTCTACAAAGTAATTAAGTACCTACTTCTTTAAGTACAAAGAAAGGATTCAACGATATATGGTTAAAAATTACATGTAATTTGAGCTAAGAATAAATAAAGTTTAATATCCTTTCGAACGAATTCAGGAGGGTAAAAAATCAAGCAAGTCTGCTTTCTTGCGGGGGACGTCCCCCACCCTGATTTTGGAGCTGGGAGGGACGCGTCTTCCCCGTCCCCCCCCCCCCCGCCGCCGACGCCCATGCCTCTTCCCCTCCTGAGCACGCCACTGCACAAATAAAAAACTGCCATAATTTACTTTCTCTTGCATACACATATAATTACCAGTAAGGCGCCGTAGTTGGCGATGAATGAGCGAGCGCGAAGGAAATATGAATGGGAATTTCAACTCGATCGGGCAAGTAGTTTCTGAGATATAAAAAAGGTGCGTTCGTGCGCACGTGCAGAGGCACTCACCTTTGACTTGTGGGAAACTGGGGGCTAAGAGGTCTCAAACCACACACCAAATGTGTACACAATCGGCTCAGCCGTTCCTGATATGTAGAATAGAGGTGTGCACGTGCGCACGTGCAGAGGTACCCCACCACTGACTTGTGGGAAAGTGGCGGCTAAGGGGTCCCTAACCACACACCAAATTTGAACACAATCGGCTCAGCTGTTCCTGAGATATAGAATAGGGGTGTGCACGTGCTCACGTGCAGAGAAACCCCACCACTGACTTGTGGGAAACTGGCGGCTGAGGGGTCCCTAACCACACATAAATTTTAACTCAATCGGCTCAGCTGTTCCTGAGATATAGAATAGGGGTGTGCAAGTGTGCACGTGCAGAGGCATCCCACCACTAATTTGTGGGAAAGTGGCGGCTGAGGGGTGCCTAACCACACATCAAATTTGAACACAACCGGCTCAGCCACTGCGGAGTTTTTGCGATAAAACACTTTTCAACACCCCTCACACGGCACGCGTCACGCGCAGCGGTAGTCACACACATGTCAGTCGGCACTGGTCTCAAACAGGGTAGATTGGATGGGGCTGGTTATCAAAGAAGCCCGCTTGTCAATCGGACGTGCGGTTGCAGAGATATTAGCTTCTCAAAAGCGTCGCCACGGGCCGGGCCGGGCCGGGTTGGGCCGCTCATATTCAGATTTTTCCGATGTACCACGGAAGGACGAGGGAGCGCTTCGCGCTCGCTCGTAATAAGCATATAAAACATCAATCAAACCTGCAAAATATTATAGTGACATCTGTAGACACCCCTTTGGAGTTGCCTGAGGACGCCATTGGGTTAGTTTCCCCAAACTTTAAAAAGTAGTATAGTTAGAGCATACAATTAGATGGCGAAATCCAACAACATTAAACAATCGCGTTCAAACAACGTCCCAGGGCAAATAATCTCAAAATGTATGTTTTCCCCCATTTTGTTTGCTACCTGTATCCGCACATGACAAAATGTTGCATATTTATTCATACAGGAATATATGATATAGGAAAGTCCATGCTCCAAGGAATCGAATGCCACTTTTCCGGAGATAATTGGTCCAGCAGTTTCCGAGATACGAAGGGGGGGGGGGGGGGTGAATAGCCACCCGACATATTCGTATTTTTTAGTCCGACAGTAATAGGTTAAAACTGATGGTCAAGGTCATTTGCCACGAGTGAGGTTGCGAAGGCTGCGGCTAGATATTGACCCGAGTAATCTAATGCGCCCATTATTTTTGCGATCGGACAATAACTTCGGGTCGTTTTTAGCCTTCGGGTCGTCCTTTTACAAATTGAGCATGAGGGTCAAGGTCTTTTACCACGAGTGTGGTTGCGATGGCTGCTGCTAGATATTGACCCGAGGAATCGAATGAGTCCATTATTTTGGCGATCAGACAGCAACTTCGGGTCGTTTTGAGCCACCCTGTCCTTTGTTCTTGATTTGTCCTTGATTGAGTCCTTTGATCCTGTGTTGATTTTGAAGATGACATTGAATGTCAAAATGCATGCCATTTTCGTGATCAGCGTGCCCCAATTGACATGTTCCCACATTTTGAAGCGAATCGCTACTCGACGCTGAATTCGAATCCGAATCCGTCGCTAACTGTACGGACATCCCCCCCCCCCCCCCGCCACGTGCCCCCTTGGTTGCGCCCCTGTCCTCGGACCTCGGCCTGGGCAACTTCGAAAACAATTCTCCACCCATGTATGAGATTGAATATTGATCATGTCAGTCGTATCTTTTTACCACCACTGCGGCTGGCGCAATCTGATCCTCACTGCATCGCGATTTCAGGTGATTGTTGAGATTGGGATCATGGCCCAATGTGCGGTAGCGGTAGTTCTATTATAGCAGTAGCTACTTTAGCTCGATATAGCTCTAGCGGGGCCGGCCCCGACTCTGTCCCCGACTCCGGCTCTGCATCCCTGCTTTTCAGGACATTCAACTCATTCACATTCAACTCCATTTTTATTTTGCCAAGAATCAACCGCAATGAACAGTGAACAAGCACAACTGTCCTGTAAGCAGTTAGAGGAAACAATACAAAGACGTGATTGGTAAATTAGGGACCGTACATACATTACGTAACGATTTTTTCGGCAATGTTTAGCCCTCACCCTCCCATTATGCAACGTTTCGTAACGTTTGGCTGACCCCTTCTATAATTACGTAACACAAGCAAGTCTGAACCTCCCCTCCGTAAAAATAAAACCCCAAAATCCTGCATACTGTAAACGAGCATTGTCGTGACGGTTGTGATCATTGAATTCAAGGACTTACTGCTGTTAACCCTATTTGTAACAGGCTCCTGGCTACCCCTATTTGTAACAGGGGGGGGGGCGGATTCCACCCCCCCCCCCGGAGATCTCGAGATCTACCCGTCCGATTTTCAAAAATGAAACAGTGTTTGGTTCCCCTCAATACGATCTACATTTCTGAATAATAAAAATATCTACATTTTGGATAGGGAACAGAGGGGCAAAAACGACAAATTTTGTGGTATTTTTGATCCAACATAGCTTTTATGTTTATCGACCGATTTTAACACAACTAATAGGAATCGATAGAGATTGAATTGGAAATTGATATATGATGGTGACGTTTGAAAATTCAAAAATCATAGGCGTGTGCAGGTCACTCAATATGGGGGTGAAGTAAATGCGTAATACAAAATTTTGATGTTGTTTTTTTAGTAAATGAAATCATATGTGATTGTGACATTAGAAAAACAGTTATAAATCATATTTTTGCCATAGGTGGTACCAGGTTAGTGAAAAAGGGAGGTCAAATTGGGAAAAATATTAACCGCAGAGAAGTTGCTACTCAGCACTATAAATATGTTACTGATCGTAGATAGTTCCTTTTCGCATGTTGTACTTCATCATAGGCGTATCCAGGATCCAAACTGAGGCGGCGCAAGACCTTTTGATAAGTATATTATCCGCTATTATGATACTAACTAGTCAACAGTGACTATTTCACTTACAACATCAATTAACATTGCTTACCCCCTTTTTTACCCTACCTGGACTCGCCTATTATCTTATAATCATTCGTAGAGTAGCCTGTGGTGCGTGTTTCATCCGAAAACTGCAGTATTTTATGTCATTGTACGTCCATGCCTCTTAGTTTCCTTGCAATAATATGACCCCCTTTCTTCCATTCCTGAGCGCGCCTTTGCAAAAAATGGCTTTATTCCCTTTGCTGGCCTCATATGTGCATATATCATTATAAGATAAACGTCTATTGCGCCGTTATCGCTGGCATATCGGCATCACCATGCCAGTCACCCCCCTTTTCATGTGCCTGAACACGCCCCTGAAACTCTATATGTAATAAATTATGCAAATAATGGAAGCAGAAGCTATCTTCTACATCTTGATAGCTATAAATGTCCCTTGCATCGCTCTATTGGATTCCCGCCAAGCATTGAATACTTCCTGGAAATCCCCCCCCCCCGTTTCAAGCCCCTGAAACCGCCTCTGCCATGCAATTTTTATGATATTTAATTAACATCAACTAATTTGCACTTGTTGCAATCACCGTAAACCGATGTAACTCCTTCATACTTGAGGCAGTTAGGAAGAAACCGTGAAGATCGCATTTCCGTATTATCGCCAAAAAATCGCCTCCAAACCCACCCAAAACTGTGCCCTGGAACCGCCTCTGTTCAGGTTAAGAACTCAAAATTTTGACTCCAAATTCGGTATTCAATTATATGAAAAGTCCCAAAATTGCATGGGTCTTCTCCCAGCCGTTCGGGAGATATCTGCGAAAAACATGAGGGGGGGGGGCGGAATCCGCCCCCTGTTACAAATAGGGTTTTAAGCCCCCGTATATTCTTTGGATGAGTCTGCTTTGTGTTGTCGTCTAAGACTCATTTTAACTTCCCAGCGTTATGTAACACCCGTGCGAAACCCTCCCCTCCCCTATGTAACGCTTCGTAACGCTGCCGCAAACCCCTCTCACCCCCTCAAGCGTTACGGAATATATGAGCGATTTTCGCCTAAAACCTCCCGGTGGTATGCCACAACACTTTCTTTAATCCGCGCCGTGCCGGTGCTCGGCGCCACCTTCGCCGTGCCGTGGGGGTTAGACACCTCCCCTCTAACTCGACAACTAAAAGGGATAGAAATACGCGGAAAAGGGCGTTCGAAAGATCTTGACAAGCACATTCGAAAGTTCTTCGAATATAATTTTTAAAGTCAATATTGAGGTCACCAGAGGTCATCAAAGGTCAGATTTTCCAGTTTTAGGACTTCGCTCCAGAAACCCCCAGATATCACAGGAACTATGATAGCTAGAAACAAACGAAAACAAAAATGGAAAGCTCTTGAAAATGCAATTTCTAACGTGTCCTCAGATTTTTGCTGAGGTCAAAAATTTAGGCTCTACAGCTCATCAAATGTCAAAAAGGCTATTTTTTACAAAACAGTTTATTACCAATAGCTTTTTACCTAATAACGGCAAGGCAATACTTTTGACACTATCGTATTTGTCTCGTCAAGGTGCTTCGAGTCATATTAATGTTGACCAGGTTAGATCAACTTAAATTGACCTCAGGTCAAGGGCAAGTGGTGGCCCAAGTAGATCATGTTGCATATGGGAATACGTGCCGCGACGAGACAAACACATTGGTGTCGGTTTCACTTCTCTATCGTCATTGTGTCGAGAGTTATTGACATACAACTGTTGGTGACCTCGAATGACCTCTGCTGACCCTGTAGGGGTCATTGAACAAGAATGGCACCTAGGTAATCAAGAATGACATATAGTAACATGATCCAGAAAGAACTAGACTATCTTGCGTATTCTTGAAATATTTAAGGCATTTGAATATTTCTCCATTGACTTATAATGGAGAAACATTATAATGAAAGGGAGGTCACGAAATTGACCCGACCTTAGGTCGCTGATATACAAAATCCAGGATAAACGAATTGTAGATATGTATTACCTTATGAAATCCTGTAAGTGTGAAACCGATCATCTAAAAACAGTGAGTGTGGTATGACAACACACTTTTTGGAGGTGGGGTCACGTGACCTAGTCTGGTGACATGACCTGAGATGACCCGAGGTATTTGTTTACATAATGTGGACAATGGATGTCCAAACAGCTGTGCCAAAAACGGCGACGCTGCGTGCCGCCGTTTTTCCGCTATCCGCGAAAAAACCTGAGGAGGGGGTGTCTACCCCCCCCCCCCCCGGCACGGCGCAGGTTAATAAGCGATGCATTCCCATTGCTTCCGCAACTGATGTCGCCGCCGAGTCCACTGCCGTTGTTGCCGATTCTGAAGATGACCTCAGGTGAAGAAACTTCGCTCGAAGAGGTTGATATTTTTGTTGCCCTGTTGCTGGCGCTCCACCTGACGGGTCAGCTGGCCGATCCAGGCCGCATGTCGCCGCACGTCGGCGTAGACGCCGGGAACGCCGGCCTTGCCGCAGCCGATGCCCCACGACACGACGCCCAGCTGCACCCAGCGACCGTGCTGCAGCGGGTCGCGGCAGGCCAGCGGCGCGCCACCGTCACCCTTGCACGCGTCCTCACCGGCGGCGCCGCCGGCGCACGTGAAGGAGCGGTCCAGTCGGAAGAAGCTGCCCAGCTGCGGGGTATTTCGCAGCGCTACCTGGCACGCGGCACGCGGCACGTGCGGCAGCTCGGCTTTCTTCAGTACTGTCTGGAACAATCCATTATCCATGGCGTTCTTCCCCCAGCCGGCGGTCACGCACTCGGCGCCGTCGTAGTTGACGCCGGGCGAGGGCAGGCAGAGGGTGTCGATGTGAGACTGCAGCGGGGCCGGCTGCTCCAGCAACAGCATCGCCACGTCGTCCCGCAGCAGGGTCGCGTGGAACTCCCGGTGCACCTTGACGCTGGCCACAGCGATGTCCACATGCGGGCGCAGCTCAGAATCGTGCTGCGTGTCCCACTCGCCGAGCCGCACCACCAGCCGGGCGTCAGCAGGAAGCCGGGCCACCGAGTGGGCGGCCGTCAGCACCATCTGCCGGTGTACCAGCGAGCCGGCGCACACGAAAGTCAGCCTATCCTGGCCGCCAAAGCTCTCCACCTGCAGCACAACCGCTATCCAGGGGAACTCGCCGAACTGCGTCTCGCTGTCTTTGAAGCCGGAGATGTGTGCGCCGAATCCCTCCGCATTGCGGCGACCACACCGCGGCACGTACGGCTCCTCAGACAAAATCGACACCTCCGACACCGGCTGCGGGTTGGAGCAGCATACGTCGTTGATCAGCGGACACTCGGAGTGGGAGATGATGTCGCGCTGCCTCTCGTACTGGTCCAACCCGATGCGAACGCCGAAGTTGCCCTGGCCGTCGCTGTAGATGTCCTCTTGCCGGCAGCGGTGGTACGGCGTGCAGTGGAACTCGCCGCGCTCGCAGGTCTGGCCCGGCTCCGGTGTGGGTTTCTCCGGCTCCGGCTCGCATTCGCCGATCAGCAGCTTCAGGAACTCCTCTTGGGTGAGGGAGTCGACGTCCGATGCATGGCTGCACTTGACTTTCCCCTGCTGCGTGCTGCCTGCGCCTCTGCCACCGCTGATGCCACCCGGGTTGTCTTTCGGCAATCCGCTGTCAGTGTCGCCGGGGGCTGGCTTGAACACGGCCTCTACAAACGCATTGTCACCGAGAAACTCGGCCTCCGGGACCCGTCCTATAGCCGCGCGCGCGTGCAAGAGCAGGCCCAATAGCACAACAGCCGTCTTCATCTGAAACATAGACGCATTTGTATGAGCTTCATCATTTGAAGAGCGATGTTCAGCAGCGAAGCCGAACTTATGCTCTCAGCGTTTCACCATGACGTCGTGGAACATGCGTTTCGGGGAGAGCACAAGACACGCTACAAAATGAAGATGACACGTTTTAAAGGGAAGTAGGGTGTTCTTGTTTTCTACCTCTAGTTTTCACCAAAAGGTATGTCAAAATGCCATTAAATGTTTCCACTCCGATAACCGACTGGTATTCAGTTAATGCAGGTGTATGAAAGCGTATCAGAAATGGATCATCATATTGACGCCAGAACAATATCACTCAAATACATTTTGAGTGTGTATTTATCTAGGCAGCACATACCTACAGGGGAAAATAGGCAATAACTGCAACAACTATCAAGGACATTTTGACTGAGATTATTCCAGTCACTTTTAGCACACCATGTATTCGAATTAGTGTCCCATCCGCCTGTTTTACACGGGCGCTATTTTTATAGACTTTTGTTGTATCGCGTTATCCCACGCCGATATCTCTCTTTGCCATTGAATCACGTGCTAAAGCTATTTTTTTTTAACCGACCGTCAGTTAACTCGGAATTTAATCACCATATGGTGATTATCAATCTGATAATCCACGTCTGTGAAGTCTTCGGGTGAGGCTGTAATAAACTTTCCACCGATTGTTAGTAAATATGGGCAAATTTGTTTTAAATTACACCAATATACTACTGGTAGTAACAAAGCTGAGCTAGGAATGCGACAATATTGCGAAAATATATCACCGCTGGTGCTGATTTTTTTTTAGCTTAGCGGCGTGGGATAAAATTATTACACCACTCGCGATTATAAAGATCCGTTAATCGACTCGGTTTCGCATCGTCGATTAACTGCATATGTATACTCGCTCGTGGTGTAATACATATTACCTATACACGAAACTAAGTTTAATTCAGATATTTGACACGGGTGCAATGCTTGAGCATAATCCTAACAAAGCGGTATGAATAAAAACGTGCCATCACCCACAACTTCCCAAGCAAATTCCATCAGCTGATCCAGCTTTCTTGACACGCGAACGGAGCAGAAAGCATGATTAAGTTTCACCAGCAGTGGTGCGGCTCCACGTGAGCTTTATACAGAAGTGAGAGGCTCTCATTCCAAGGTGCGGTCACCACAACCTAGCCATCGAATTCCAGAGCAATGTCACGGTCGCCCGGTCGATCTAGCGAAATGTTGCAGGGCAGGGTTCATTGAGCCTGTTGGATGGCGCCAGGGGCACATACGGGCGAATATTTATGTCTCATGCCAGGAGTCAGGGTCCACGAAACAAACTCTGCTTAGCGAGGGGCTCTGATCCTGCAGCAAGCCTTCCAAACAAAACGTTCGTACTAAGTTTATAGAAGTACAAATGTATCGAATTAGATGTCGGTGTGAGCAAGGGCGGATCCAGTCGGTCGTTTTTTGTTTGGGGGGGGGGGGGGGGCAAACCAATTTTTTAAGCGGATCTTACCTACCCCCAATTTCGAAGTTCTTCCCGGATTTGGGCCACTTTATTTTGAAACCACACGATGTCTAATGTTTTTTGTTTTTGTTTTTGTTTTTTAGGTTTTCGATCTTTTGGGATATCCAAAAAGGAAAGATGTCAGCTTGCAGTTTGTATTGTTCCGACATTGTCTTACACTGAGCAAAACTATGTCAATTGTCAGCTGTACCCGGGGGCGTCGCCGATGATTTTTTTTTAGTGGGGGGGGGGGGGTCGGCTGAAATGACGAAAACAAATGTACCTCAATTTGTTATGCGTGTATTTAAGCCTTTGCAGCATTTTTAATGTGGATTTGCATGTTATAGTAGATAGGCACTTGTTAGTTAGCGCCGCGAAGCGGCGCGAAATTGTAACGGGTTTGCCTGATAAAACCCAGAAATTTAGGCGGTGGGCCTTGTAGAGGATAAGAAGCTAAAAATGCTATTCATTCAATTCAGCGTTGCAATGAACCGAAGACGATGACTATGGCTTCGTTATGACGATGACTACCGATGTGACGCCGCGAAGCGGCGTACAAAAACAAAAATTGGTCCTGGAAAAACAAAATTGGAACCAGACCGTGAGTGGAGCCAAGACCTCTTTTCCTGGTTGCACATCTCGGTATGATGAAAAATATAGAAATAAATGTAGTTTTTCATATACATTCGCATCGGATAGTAAATCACGATGACCGGTGGTAGTCAACGCTCAATAGTACATATGATAATAATAACTGTATTACATATGTACCGAACTGTAACAAACAACTGGTAACGGTGCAAATGGTTTCAAAGTAGCAAGAGGCAGACCGACATTTCCGCGCATAAATGGTCCCCGTGGATCTGGAGGAGCCTGGGGGAGATGGCTTGGGGAGATAGTCCTGGCCTGGTCCCCACTATTAGCTCTTTGGGCCAGCAAGTTGGGCACTGCTGGAGCAGCTTCCGGGTGCCGATGTCCGCGTCTTTGCGTTCGCGTCGCCTTTTTCGGAACTCGGCAGACTAGACATGTAGCCCGCTTTAAAGTTAATATTTTTTAAGAGAGTTGGCCCTGGGGCCAGAAATTACCGCCAAGGAGAGCCTCTGCCAGATACTTGATGAAATTCATTTTCCCATTTTCCAAATTTGTATATGCAATTGCGAAACTTGTGTCATGCCACGAAGCGGCGCGAAATTTTACAGTTTTTGACTGTGGCTAGCTGGATTTTGACTGCTGCAATTTTGAGATGCCCAGTACCGTTCTAAAAACGCAAATATAGCATGTATTAGACTTCACGTCTTGAGGGGGGGGGGGGGAGCAAAACATAGTTTGGCCCCCTTGGAAAGGCTTGGGGGGGGGGGCATGGCCCCGTTCGCCCCCCCCCCCCCCCCCTCAGAGAGCGGGTACACCAGCACTCCCTCAGAGAGCGGGTACACCAGCGCTCCCTCAGAGTCTGTGCTTGGGAGATCATCACCATTTACGATAGGTGAGAAGTCGGAGGTGCAGACAAATGCTTAAGAAACGCAATTAGGGGACATTACAAAGCAAAGCAGCCCAATTTGGATATGTTACGTATGTTTACGTATGTTTGCTTGTGTTTGGTAATTAAACGGGTTGACCGATACATTTGGATAAACTTTATAATGTCTCCCATCCGGTTAAGGTCATCGCGAATTTAGAGGAAAACGGACAAGCTTTAAATGTCAAAATAAGTTAAGTCCAGTTCTAGTGTAAAATTTGGAGACCCTCGGGCGCGTGACAACACGAAAAGTGGATGGTACTGAAACCCGTGATTATGCCTGGGTTAATCATTGCCAGGCACAGTTCTGCCAAACTCAAAGTTATAGAAATGCATGCCGTGCTGTGCCAAATGTTCGTACACACACAGGGAATGTGCCTGTTGACATGACAGGGACTGTGCCTGTTGACATGACAGGGAATGTGCCTGTTGACATGACAGGGACTGTGCCTGTTGACATGACAGGGACTGTGCCTGTTGACATGACAGGGACTGTGCCTGTTGACATGAAAGGGAATGTGCCTGTTGACATGACAGGGACTGTGCCTGTTGACATGACAGGGAATGTGCCTGTTGACATGACAGGGACTGTGCCTGTTGACATGACAGGGACTGTGCCTGTTGACATGACAGGGAATGTGCCTGTTGACATGACAGGGACTGTGCCTGTTGACATGACAGGGAATGTGCCTGTTGACATGACAGGGAATGTGCCTGTTGACAGTGAATGTTCCTGTTGACATGACAGGGAATGTGCCTGTTGATATGACAGGGAATGTGCCTGTTGACAGGGAATGTGCCTGTTGACATGACAGGGAATGTGCATGTTGACAGGGTATGTGCCTGTTGACAGGTACTGTGCCTGTTGACATACCAGGGACTGTGCCTGTTGACAGGGAATGTGCCTGTTGACATGACAGGGAATGTGCCTGTTGACATGACATGCAATGTGCCTGTTGACATAACAGGGAATGTGCCTGTTGACATGACAGGGAATGTGCCTGTTGACATGACATGCAATGTGCCTGTTGACAGGGACTGTGCCTGTTGACAGGTACTGTGCCTGTTGACAAGGAATGTGCCTGTTGACAGGGAATGTGCCTGTTGACATGACAGAGACTGTGACTGTTGACAGGGAATGCGCCTGTTGACAGGGACTGTGTCTGTTGACAGGGAATGCGCCTGTTGACAGGGAATGTACCTGTTGACATGACAGGGAATGTGCCTGTTGACATGACAGGGGCTGTGCCTGTTGACATGGCAGGGACTGTGCCTGTTGACATGACAGGGAATGTTCCTGTTGACATGACAGGGACTGTGCCTGTTGACATGACAGGGAATGTGCCTGTTGACATGACAGGGAATGTGCCTGTTGACATGACAGGGAATGTGCCTGTTGACATGACAGGGAATGTGCCTGTTGACATAAAAAAGGGAATGTGCCTGTTGACATGACAGGGAATGTTCCTGTTGACAGGGAATGTGCCTGTTGACATGACAGGGAATGTGCCTTTTGACAGGGAATGTGCCTGTTGACAGGAACTGTGCCTGTTGACATACCAGGGACAGTGCCTGTTGACAGGGACTGTGCCTGTTGACAGGGACTGTGCATGTTGACATGCCAGGGACTGTGCCTGTTAACATGACAGAGAATGTGCCTGTTGACAGGGACCGTGCCTGTTGACATGACATGGACTGTGCCTGTTGACAGGGAATGTGCCTGTTGACATGACAGGGAATGTGCCCGTTGACATGACAGGTAATGTGCCTGTCAACAGTGAATGTGCCTGTTGACATGACAGGGAATGTGCCTGTTGACATGACAGGGAATGTGCCTGTTGACATGACATGGAATGTGCCTGTTGACATGACAGGGAATGTGCCTGTTGACATGACAGGGAATGTGCCTGTTGACATGACAGGGAATGTGCCTGTTGACATGACAGGGAATGTGCCTGTTGACAGGGAATGTGCCTGTTGACATGACAGGGAATGTGCCTGTTGACAGGGTATGTGCCTGTTGACAGGGACTGTGCCTGTTGACATGCCAGGGACTGTGCCTGTTGACAGGGAATGTGCCTGTTGACATGACAGGGAATGTGCCTGTTGACATGACATGCAATGTGCCTGTTGACAGGGACTGTGCCTGTTGACAGGGACTGTGTCTGTTGACAGGGAATGTTCCTGTTGACAGGGAATGTGCCTGTTGACATGACAGAGACTGTGCCTGTTGACAGGGAATGCGCCTGTTGACAGGGACTGTGTCTGTTGACAGGGAATGCGCCTGTTGACAGGGAATGTGCCTGTTGACATGACAGGGAATGTGCCTGTTGACATGACAGGGACTGTGCCTGTTGACATGACAGGGAATGTGCCTGTTGACATGACAGGGAATGTTCCTGTTGACATGACAGGGACTGTGCCTGTTGACATGACAGGGAATGTGCCTGTTGACATGACAGGGAATGTGCCTGTTGACAGGGAATGTGCCTGTTGACAGGAACTGTGCCTGTTGACATACCAGGGACTGTGCCTGTTGACAGGGACTGTGCCTGTTGACAGGGACTGTGCATGTTGACATGCCAGGTACTATGTCTGTTGACATGCCAGGGACTGTGCCTGTTGACATGACAGAGAATGTGCCTGTTGACAGGGACTGTGCCTGTTGACAGTGAATGTGCCTGTTGACAGGGAATGTGCCTGTTGACAGGGAATGCGCCTGTTGACAGGGACTGTGTCTGTTGACAGTGAATGTGCCTGTTGACAGGGACTGTGCCTGTTGACATGTCATGGACTGTGCCTGTTGACAGGGAATGTGCCTGTTGACATGCCAGGGACTGTGCCTGTTGACAGGGAATGCGCCTGTTGACATGCCAGGGACTGTGCCTGTTGACATGACAGGGACTGTGCCTGTTGACAGGGAATGTGCCTGTTGACAGGGAATGTGCCTGTTGACATGACAGGGACTGTGCCTGTTGACAGGGAATGTGCCTGTTGACGTGCTAGGGACTGTGCCTGTTGACAGGGATTGTGCCTGTTGACAGGGAATGCGCCTGTTGACAATGAGCCATATGTGCTGGCCTATAGGATGTTTGTGTGGCAGCTGCAGCAGGTCTTACCGTTCTGTGAGCGGTGGTTGGCTGTGCTCAGTGAGCGGTTGGTCGTCGGTCTATAGGATGTTTGTGTGGCAGCTGCAGCAGGTCTTACCGTTCTGTGAGCGGTGGTTGGCTGTGATCAGTGAGCGGTTGGTCGTCGGTCTATAGGATGTTTGTGTGGCAGCTGCAGCAGGTCTTACCGTTCTGTGAGCGGTGGTTGGCTGTGATCAGTGAGCGGTTGGTCGTCGGTCTATAGGATGTTTGTGTGGCAGCTGCAGCAGGTCTTACCGTTCTGTGAGCGGTGGTTGGCTGTGATCAGTGAGCGGTTGGTCGTCAGTGGCTGCACACCACCGTCTCGGCCTGCGGTCTCTGCGGTCTGTCTCAGCCTGGGGTCTCGCCCCGCTGTGTGTACTGCAGCCAGCCCCGGGCCGCTGTATATGACTGTGTGTCGGGGTGTCGGTCAGTATAAACACAGTGTGACCCCGTATGCATGGGTGGAACTTTAGTGTAAATTGGGGTTGTAGCTACAACCCCAATAATTTGGGAATTTAGCATTACGCCTATGACGCGATGTGTTACAAATGGGCTCTTAACAACTAAGTGCAACCCCAATGATTTTCAAAAAGTTACGCCTCTGCCCGTATGACGCGTCGCGTGGTGCAGCCGCCGCAGCCGCCGACGCCTGTTCGGTCAGCCGGGGTGTGTCGCGTGCGCACAGGAAAACCGCGTCTGGATTCATATGACGCCGAATTCACAGAAAAGGCCGCTGGGTTTCCCATTCACCGTGACCGTAAACGCCCTTATACAGGGGCGTAGCCAGACCTTCGGCAAGGGGGAGGGGGCACGTCATTCCCAGGGGGCCCCTCGGCCAAAGGCCCCCCCCCACCCCCCCCCCCCCCAAAAAAAAAACAACACGCGAAATGGTATCTCCTCGGCGGATTTAGGCCTCTATATTTTGCAGGGGCCCTAAATTATCGCAAAAAAACGTCGGACAGACTCATGTTGAACAGACCTAATGCGTAGCTTGACTGATAAGTACGTAGTCTGATACAAAATCATTTGCGGCAACTGACTCCCATTGGCACCATGTGGAGTATTAACGCGCGCACCGACGTGGGTGCGGATATCCGCCCACCTGAAGATTTGGTAAATATTGTGACAACAGCGGTGTGCAGCGCCGCCAAACTTAGCATAGCTATTCGGGCATCGATTATCCACATTGTGTGATTTGTTATCTCGAGTCATCTTAGGTCAGGTCAACAGTTCATGTTAAGTGACCCCACCTCCAAGCAAGTTTTTGAAAGTTTGTGGCCTTGCCAAAACCACAGTGATTGACCGAGCGGTTTCAAACTCACAGAACTTAATAAGGCCATAAGTACCTACAATTCGTTTATCTTGAATTTTAAATATCGGTGACCTAAGGGTCAGATCGATTTCGTGACGTCATCATTATAAGTAAAATGGATAAGAATGAAAACACTTGTAAATCGACAGTAAATGCTTAAATTAGACCAGTTGTCACCAGATACACCATTATTGTGCCGTATGCAAAGACCCAAGTCACATTTTGTTCTGTGACCTTCACGAGGTCAACTCAGGTGACCCGAGGTCACGCGTGATTTTCTTTCAATAACTCTTTGCCAAATCAAGGTAAGATAATGGAGTTCTCAACATTGTGTTTGGCTCGTCGAGACGCGTTGATTGATGTAACATTTGAACTTGACCGACCTACCTGACCTGGGCACAGGTCAGTAAAATTTGGGATATTACCCAACTAGGTCATTGTCACACGATATACTATTCGATGCGCTTCGACGGAGAGACACAATGGTGAAAACTGTAGGCATCACTTTATCATGCGTATCTCAAAAGTTATTCCCTAAAAACAATTCCGCGAATTTTAGAATGTTTCAAGTTCGATGGCCTCCCCTGAGCTAACTATTAACCTGAAATGAAATCTGATGGGCCTGAGTAACAAAAAAAAACATTTCTTTCGGAGTTTTTTTTTATCGCGCGTCGCGCTATTTTTGTTTTCGAGAGATATAGACGGTTTTTGGTAAGGATACCATATATGGCCGAAATTTTACCTTTGTTGACCTCTGGTGACCTCAATAATGACCTGACCTAAAAATTGACCTTATTACTTTCATAATACCTTGTTTCGAGTTATCTAACTTTTTTATGTTTGTCGCTATGTTGCATGTTTTTTTACAAAATAATATTAGAGGGCAGGTATTCGCCCCCCCCCCCCCCCCGCCCCCCCCCCCCCCCCCCCTGTCGGTTCGAAGTTGGCGCGGACCCCGTCGGTGCGCGGGTTAACAATTTTAGTTGCACGCACAAGGCTCCTTGAAGGTCCCAGCAGCAACACAATGAAGAAGAAGGAACGCGAAACTTCGGGCCCTCAACATTTTACGTTGCCCCGATTGCTCACATTTCTGGCAAATTGCATTGCAAAACACATAAATTCGAGGTTATTCACTGGCGTATATACTATGGAATGTGGAGGCGCTTTACGCGAAACGATCCGTCATAAGTTTGCAAAGACAACTTCAGAAAACAGCAACGTATAAACCTTTAGTCGAACATTTTGAGCACTAATGGGCTTATCAAGTAGCTTGTCTTAGTTTAAGTCCACTGGTAGATTCAGCAGGTGGCGAGGGAGGCGGGCAAAGGGGTCATGCCCCAAACCGCCCCGAAATCGGCCACAAATTGACACATTCCCTGATTTTAAAAGAATAATTAAGCAACTTAACCCAGGGAATGTGCACCATCAAAATTCAATACGAAACGAAATTCAATGGCTGACCTTGTACCGGCGCTGCCCGATCTGTGACCGGTCGGTTGCAAGTCGTGGGCGGAGTCAAGGGCTGGACTTCAGAGCGGCCGAACGTTAGCCTCTATCCGAGCTCCTATTGTGTTTAACATTACGAGTGAATGGAAAGCGCCCTAAATTTTCGTTTGACACTAATCAACTTGTATAATACAAATTAGCGCAGGGCCTGAGACGTCCATTGCGATACATTTGTTCACACCAGTTGATGCATTCAAAAGTTATCGCCAAAAATTAGGGTCCCAAGCGCACTGGCGGATCCGGGGGGGGGGGACAACCAGGTCATGTCCCCCATGGGCGGATCCAGAGGAGGGGGGGGGGGGGGGGGGGGGGCACGGGACCATGCCTCCCCAAACCACCTGAAATAGGCGCAAATTTGACACATTTCCTGACATAATATAAAATCTAAGCAACTTTTTCCCAGGAAAGTTTGTTTTATATCAGTTATCGATTCACCAGCAAGCGAAATCCGATGAGTTTCCAGAATTGTGAGACTTTTTGGGATTTGCTCCCCCAAACTGACCCAAACCACCCATTCTGAATCTGCCCTTGATGCCCCCCCCAAAAAAAAACCTGGAAGGGGGGCCAACATGTCTTTGCCCCCCCCTCCCCAAACAAAAAAAAGAGTTAACAATTTATCGTAAAAATTGACTTTACAGCAGTCAAAATCCGGCTATCCACAGTGAAAACTGGGAAATGTTGGAAAACACGACTCTCTTACCATCAAATAAGGGCTTAAAAAAAGTTCAACTGGACGCGAAAATAGCGTCCAGAAAGCTGCCAGTCGGAATTGAATCTCGAACAAACGTTTTTTGTTTTTGTTTACATGTAGGAAGAACACTTCATATGGTATCAATTTGTAATCCAATCTACACTCTATTGCGGCGCAAATGGCTGTCAAAAATGACGCGTTGCTTTTGAGGAAATAACTTTTCGGGACGCGTGACAGCGGTGTGTAAAAAATTCACGTGTGATTCTCATGAAGTCCCAATGGCAATTGTGCAATCAAAATAAAATAAACTATAGGTAGGTAGGTACCTAGGTTAAGATAGGTACTTCTAGCTCAAACTTTATCAGAAGTCTCTGCCCCCTCCCGGATTTTCTCAATAACCTGAAAACTATGATAGATATCAACGTGAAACTTTCAGTACCTTATCCGGCATCAAGTCGAAGTCTTCTCAGCAACTTTCAATGAAATTAATGCAGTATTGTGGGAGATAATGACGTTTTAATGACGTCATGTCATGCCATTTTTGGTGGAAAAACGATAAATGTTTGAACAATCGCAGAGAATAGAGTTTTGAAGCAAATTCCAAATAAAAAAGTCAAAAGAAGGGAAATGACATTCTCTTCAAAATCGTTATCCAGATTTTCCAATTATGGGTTTTTGAACCCCTCAAATAAAAATAAACGGATTTTTTTATCGGAAAAAAATAAACATTTTTTAAAAATTGTATTTGAAAAGTGAATTTCTCAAGCTCGAATACCAAAATAAGGTGACCGGCCCAAATCCGCAGAGGGGAAAAATGGGGGTACCTTTTTGCCCCAAAAAGATGCCCCCACGGAGAGGCTGGATTCGCCAGTGCCTCCCACTGCTTTGACCCCCCCCCCCCCCCCCCCCCCACACACACACACCCGCACCCGCACGCCCGCACGCCCGCACGCCCGCACGCCCGCACGCCCGCACGCCCGCACGCCCGCACGCCCGCACCCGCCCGCACCCACACCCACACCCACACCCACACCCACACCCACACCCACACCCACACCCACACCCACACCCACACCCACGCCCACGCCCACGCCCACGCCCACGCCCACGCCCACGCCCACGCCCACGCCCACGCCCACGCCCACGCCCACGCCCACGCCCACGCACACGCACACGCACACGCACACGCACACGCACACGCACACGCACACGCACACGCACACGCACACGCACACGCACACGCACACGCACACGCACACGCACACACACACACACACACACACACACACACACACAACGACGGCTGAATCCGCCAGTGCCCAAGCGGTCTGCCGTTCACAGTAGAAGGCGAGTATAAGCCCTGAGGTCAGGCAGGTGCCCCAGTGGCGATTAGGGGTCAGTACAGGTTATTCAGGCACTAGACAGGACCCCCCAGTGGCGATCATACACTCCAGAACCAGGCTGGGAGCCAGAACCAGGCTACGGCAGTATCCATTTGACCCACAGACGAATTTGGGCCCCGAAGGCGCCCAGTGTCTATCAGGGATTACCATGGCCAGGTGCTGACCGAGGGCCCCTCTGACCGATCAACCTAGGCCCCTCAAGACGACCTAGGACCCTCTTAGGTCGGCCGAGGACCCCCTTAGGCTAGCTGGGTCCCTTAGGCCGACCGGGGGCCCTCTTAAGCCTAGCAAGGGCTCCCTCAGGCCGACTGATGGCCCTCAGGCTAACCAAGAGCCTTAGACCGATCGTGTGCCCCCGTAAGCCTAACAAGTGCCCCCTTAGGGCAACCGAGGGCACCCCCAGGCCGACCGAGGGCTCCCTCGGGCCGAGCGAGGGTCCCTAAGTCCGAACAAGGACTCTCTTAAAGGAAATAGTTCACCTTCAACATAGGGTTTTTAACTGAATTAGCAGTTTTGCAGGCCGTGTTGAGAAATCTCTATCTGCAAGTTTTCTTGGCTGAAAAGACTCAAGCCGAAGATATTTTACTTGTTGGCGAAGAAATGCGGCGCATATATGATATACCGTACCGTCTGAAAGAGCCAGCTCTGCATGGAGCATGCGCAGACCAATAACGCACACCATAAAATTAATAATTTGCGACCTTCAGTCCTGATTTGGCGCTACTTAGGACTATTTTTGAAAAGAGAGAGATAAAAAATATTAAAAAATCTAATAAAATCGTGTTCTGAGAAATGTTCCAAAGGTGAACTATTTTCTTTAAAGGAAATAGTTCACCTGCAACATTAGTTTTAAACTGAGATAGCAGTTGTGTAGCCCGTGTTGGGAAACCCCTATCTGCAAGTTTTCTTGACTGAAAAGACTCTCCAGCCGAATATATTTGAGTTTTTGGCGAAGGAATGCGGTGCTGGCGAAAGAATGTTGTACTGGTTCTAGCCCGGGCCGAGGCTATACCATCAGCCAATCAGCTTGCAGCTGGTGCTAGCAAGCGAATCGCCGGCCGCCGGTTGGCACATCTCCAATGCGAGTCTATCTTTACGCGACTACTTTCGAATCTGATTGGCTGAACCATTTTGTACATTCGCGTGACGTCAAGACTCTGACTCGGAGAGTATGCATATAGTTTTTTTAACAATACAAATGTACGGCCTTCTGTCCTGAATCGGCGCGATATAAGGCTATTTTTGACTATATAAAAAGAAATTGTATTAAAAAATATCATCAAATCGTGTTTGGTAAAAAAAAATCCAAGGTGAACTATTTCCTTTAAGCCTTTGGGCCCTTCGGCCGCTTCGTCGCTTCCATATGGGCTGAGGGGCCGGGAGCCCTCCGGGCCCCTCGGACCAATGGGACGCGGGGGGGGGGGGGGGCACGTGCTCCCTGTGCCCCCCTGGTTGCGCCCCTGTCCTTATAGAAGATAGAATACGAGCCGACCTCAGTGATAATAGAGCTGACGGATCAGCTATGGCCGGCACGAATGCCAGCCGTTCCACAAGCCGCTCTGACTTGACACATCTATCAAATCTGATGTACGAGCTTGTCGACTCACCCGGAGTATTACAACCAAAAATGCTTAAAAGCATGCATTTGTTATTCACGTTTATCATCCATCTTGTTCACGAGATAAAACTTCGGAATATATGAGAAGGCGGCAAGTTCTGTGAACCAGAGCGGGAAGTTATCGTTCACGGTCATCAGTTGACCTTGAGTTTCAACAGAAAGCGGCCTTAGTAGCGGTTTGTCAGTTCATTGCGCACCGCGCCGGCACATTATACACAGACTGGCCTGATAATGCCAGGCATCCCTGCTCGCCTGACACATATTACAACAGCCTATGTTTAACTCAGGGCTCTGTTTATGTGGTGCCGCTATGGTCTGTAGACGCTACTGTTGCGATGTTGCCAGGATGCGGCCAGCGACGAGGGCCAAGACACGTCCCCCCGGCCCCGACCAGTCGGTGGATCAGACCTCCTCAACATCTCCACGGCTCGCTTGACAGCTGTGCAGGCGATCAGTGGCGGATATAGGTTTCGAGTTTAAGGAGGGGGGTGGGTGGGGGCAAAAATTTCGCTCCGCGTTTCCTCGGCGAAAAGTTGTTGAGCGTGTGGAGGGGGGGGGGGGGGCGTCGGGTTGTAAGCGCGAAGAGTCGTTGAGTGGGGGAAGGGGGGGGGGGCCCTTCCCCCACTCAACGACTCTTCGCTGTCTTCGTGACAAAGAAAATACATTTGTTGGGTGACTAGGAAGACGTCAGCGGAAAGTTGTTGAGCAGCATAGGCGTCGCCACCACTACGGACAGTGTCCGTACAAGTTGGCAGATCTACATAAACTTGTGCGTACTGTCCGTGCAATTTTAAGGGTTTAAGGACCCATTTGAAGACGCACAATGGGAAATATTTGTATCTCGCAATTTTTAATCTCACAATCAATGAGCTAGCTGGTAGGTTTCGAAAACAAATATTGTAGCAATTATTCTATTAATTTAATAGTGCAGGAAAATTGACGATTTCTTGATAAAATACCCTAGGTACGGTGGCTTGCCAGACACGTTCACCAGGCACACCGTGTTCAAAGGGGGGACACTCATAAGTACCCAAGATCCATACATACCCGAGTCCATAAGTTCCCGAGTTCATAAGTCCCCAAAATCCATAAATACCCAAGATTCATAAGTGCCCAACGTTCAAAAGTACCCAGAACTCACAAGTACCCAAGATCCATAAATACCCGAGTCCATAAGTTCCCGGGTCCATAAGTCCCCAGAATCCATAAATACCCAAGATTCATAAGTGCCCAACGTTCAAAAGTACCCTGAATTCACAAGTACCCAAAATCCATAAATACCCGAGTTCATAAGTTCCCGGGTCCATAAGTCCACAGAATCCATAAATACCCAAGATTCATAAGTGCCCAACGTTCAAAAGTACCCTGAATTCACAAGTACCCAAGATCCATAAATACCCGAGTCCATAAGTTCCCGGGTCCATAAGTCCACAGAATCCATAAATACCCAAGATACCCAAGCCCAACGTTCAAAAGTACCCTGAATTCACAAGTACCCAAGATCCATAAATACCCGAGTCCATAAGTTCCCGGGTCCATAAGTCCCCAGAATCCATAAATACCCAAGATTCATAAGTGCCCAACGTTCAAAAGTACCCTGAATTCACAAGTACCCAAGATCCATAAATACCCGAGTCCATAAGTTCCCGGGTCCATAAGTCCACAGAATCCATAAATACCCAAGATTCATAAGTGCCCAACGTTCAAAAGTACCCTGAATTCACAAGTACCCAAGATCCATAAATACCCGAGTTCATAAGTTCCCGGGTCCATAAGTCCACAGAATCCATAAATACCCAAGATTCATAAGTGCCCAACGTTCAAAAGTACCCTGAATTCACAAGTACCCAAGATCCATAAATACCCGAGTTCATAAGTGCCCGGGTCCATAAGTCCACAGAATCCATAAATACCCCAGATTCATAAGTGCCCAACGTTCAAAAGTACCCTGAATTCACAAGTACCCAAGATCCATAAATACCCGAGTCCATAAGTTCCCGGGTCCATAAGTCCACAGAATCCATAAATACCCAAGATTCATAAGTGCCCAACGTTCAAAAGTACCCTGAATTCACAAGTACCCAAGATCCATAAATACCCGAGTTCATAAGTTCCCGGGTCCATAAGTCCACAGAATCCATAAATACCCAAGATTCATAAGTGCCCAACGTTCAAAAGTACCCTGAATTCACAAGTACCCAAGATCCATAAATACCCGAGTCCATAAGTTCCCGGGTCCATAAGTCCCCAGAATCCATAAATACCCAAGATTCATAAGTGCCCAACGTTCAAAAGTACCCTGAATTCACAAGTACCCAAGATCCATAAATACCCGAGTTCATAAGTTCCCGGGTCCATAAGTCCACAGAATCCATAAATACCCAAGATTCATAAGTGCCCAACGTTCAAAAGTACCCTGAATTCACAAGTACCCAAGATCCATAAATACCCGAGTCCATAAGTTCCCGGGTCCATAAGTCCCCAGAATCCATAAATACCCAAGATTCATAAGTGCCTAACGTTCAAAAGTACCCTGAATTCACAAGTACTGAGCGCCACAGGCGCTGAGCGCCACAGGCGCAGCGCTCAGTTCCCTGAGCGCTGCGCCTGTGGCTGCACGCGCTCGGGAGCGCTCCCGCTTTGTCTCTCCCGTGCCGCCTTTAACCGCTTGCGGCTAGCGTGATATTCACATCGTGATCTGAGTGACTAACCTGAACTGAGTGATTGTGAGCCGAGTGATTGAGGGGTGCAGCTGTTGTCGGCATCGGCGGCGGACGTCTGCTCACTGATGAGCTAACTACCGGACTCAGACACTCAGACAGAGAAGGCAGGCAAGAAGGATTCGTACTTACGTTTCCAGAGATTAGTGCTCTCGCGCTGTTCGCACTACGGAATCTCGACCATCAATCACCATGCACCGTGACCTACTCAAGGCACTGCTCCTGCTGCTAATCGTCCGACAACTGGTCTCGGTCGCCCAGCCCGCCCCGGACCCGTGGCGGGCGCGCGCCGGCCGCACGGGGTCTCGCTGTCAGTGGGCCGGGCGTGACGTCACGCCTGACCCGGTGAGCGGCGGCGGGACCACCCAGCCGGATCAACAGACGCCGGGCACCGCGTCAGATGTCACCGCCAGTGGCGCAGCCAGGCAGCCCGGCCGGCGGCGCACGCGCAGGGGCGGTCGCGGCCGAGGACGCAGGCGGGGCTGCCGCGCAGGGAGGATATGGACGAGGACCGGCCAGGTTAATGACAGCCTCCTGGTGAGTCATATAAATATACAGAGCTTGAAAAACAAGACCATTGATCTGCGCCAAGAACTTGACGTACATGATTTTGATGCCGTGTCTATAAATGAAACGTGGCTACGGAAATCGACTACCTACATCATGTCGTTTCCAGGCTACACACTACTCAGATCAGACCGTGTGTCCAAGCCACTGGGATACGGCGGCGTTGCTGTTTTGGCTAAAGAGTCACTGAATGCCAAAATAGTATCTAAGCCAGCTGCTGTGAATGATTCTAAGCTGGAATCCGTGTGGACTGAACTGCGAGTTGGACACCACAGAACAGTGCTGTTATGTTCTGTATATCGGCCGCCGTCCAAGCTGGCGTCTGAACTGAACAGTGACCTCGACGAACTTGAGAACCAACTGCAAAGTGCGCTTAGTCACTATAGTGGACAGATTGTGTTTTGCGGAGACCTCAACTGTAATATTAACGTCACCGGAGGTGCAGGCAGCAAGCTATTAGAGGTGATTTCGCGGTATGGTTTCCAGCTGTGTGGCAAAACTGGCTCTGTAACGTATCGTCCGTCGTCTTCTGCGCTCGATGTTATTTTCACAAATTACGGTGAACGAGTCGTACGATCTGGTACAGTATTATGTCACTTTAGTCCGCACAACTTTGTACGATGTCAAATGCGTGTAAAGAAGGTTAAAAGGCCTCCTGTTACCATCACATGTCGGTCATTTTCTAAAGTCAATTGGGAGGCGCTTAGGCTTGATTTGATGTTATCTGACTGGGACCTGATTGACCGGCTAGAGACACTGCAGCAACAGTCGCAAGCTTTCAACGATCTGTTCATGACTGTGATGAATCACCACGCGCCGATGAGAAGGGTAACGTTAAAGCGCGGTACCTCACTACCACTCACGGCTGAGACTGTCCAGCTGCTGGACCGCCGCAGGGCAGCCGCGCGCAGCGGCTGTCAGCTCACGTACGGTCTGCTCAACCGGCGCTGTAGGGCTGCCATGCGGAGGGACTGTCGTGACGATGTCATTGGGAAGCTGCGCGAGCGGGGCCCGGCGGCGACGTGGAGCGTTGCCCGGTCATTGCTATCGGGTAACGGCAACGCGTCGCGCCCAATTCCGTCTGTGTCAGTCGACAGCTTGAACATATACTTCGCGAACATCGGTGTGAAAACCTCATCGTCGGTTGTGCCGACGCGGCGAGTTCCCATTCTGTTGCCCAGAGTAGTGACGTGTTCGTTCACTGTGTCTGCGGTGTCATATGAATGTCTGCGCGGTGTCGTAATGGGCCTACGTAACACCAACACCTGTGGCGTTGATGGCATATCGTCTCGCATGGTTAAGAACACTTTTAGAGTAGTAGGACATATTATTTTGAAACTAGTCAATGCGAGCCTCACACACGGCACTGTCCCTGACAACTGGAAAATTTCGTTAGTTTACCCCATACATAAGGGTGGTGCACTGGACGACCCTGCGCAGTTTCGGCCCATATCTGTCGTCCCGCTACTTTCGAAAATAACTGAGCGCATAGTGCAAGAGCAATTGTACCAATATTTTAGCGACCATGATTTATTTTCGCCGACACAGCACGCGTACAGAAGAAATCACTCGACACAAACGGCGCTGCTTACCGTGTCAGATTACATATTGTCCGCAATGAACCGGCGTGAGATAGTGCTGATTGCAATGCTTGATTGTAGTAAGTGTTTTGACACTATAGACCACGGGAAGCTTCTTTCGGTACCATCTTTATATGGTGTGGACACAACATGGTTCAGCAATTATCTTTCGGGTCATTTTCAACGCGTCCAGATACACAGTGAAGGCAAAACTGTGACATCTCAACTCGCGAGCAATCCTATCGGAATTTACCAAGGCACAGCCCTGGGGCCATTGCTTTTCAGCATTTTTTCGAATGACATGTACATGCACATTGACCCATCTGTCATGCTAGTTCAGTATGCTGATGATAGTCAGCTTGCTGTGTCTGGCAGGAAGGAGGAGCTGCCACAGCTGATCAGCCGACTCGAGGCCACCTTGGCCACCGTCAAGGAGTGGTTTTCTAGTCGCAAAATTAAGATAAATGCTGCAAAAACGCAGCTGATAACGTTTGGAACCCAGCAGCTTTTGAAAGGCGTTCCGCCCATCCAAATTCAATTTGATGGCGAAACAATTACGGAGACTTCGAAGGTCCGTAATCTCGGCCTGACAATGGACCGCCACATGTCATTCCGCCCCCATCTGGACCAAGTCACCGGATGTTGCACGGGAATCCTACTGGGACTGACGGCCGCCCGTCATTGGCTGCCCCGTGAGGTCATGGTCATGTTGGTGAACTCGTTGGTCATGTCTCGACTGCGATATTGTCTGGCGGTGTACGGAAACAGCTCATCGGAAACTCGTAACCGCATCCAGAAAATCATTAACTTTTCGGCTAGAACTGTCACAGGACTTTCCAGGCGCGAACACGTTAGTGACGTCATTCGTTCATTGAACTGGCTGCGCTCCACCTCACTTTACCAATATAGTACAATTACAGCATTTCGTTCAGTCATCTCATCCGGTGAGCCACTCTCGTTAGCAAAAAACATATGCACAAGCAGTCACAGCCACAACACGCGACGAGCGGGCCAATTCAAACCTGTACCGGTGAGAACCGAACTGGGTAAACGGATGTTTGCCTACTCAGCCCCGTCGCTTTACAACGCGCTGCCGGAGGCTGTGAGAGAGAAGGGCGGAGCGGGTTTTAAACGCGCCTTGAAGGAGCATATGTTCGATTGTGAGTGACGTCTGCCGCGATCGTATGCCATGTATGCATGTATGCGATTTTTAGAAACTTGTTTTTATGCTTCGTAGTGCATTTTTACCCTGTGCCATGTGCTTCATCTCACTATGTGTTTTTATATTGACGCGGTGCATGAAAAACCACGATGTGCATGTGGATCACTGAGAATATACATACATACATAAAAAAAGTACCCAAGATCCATAAATACCCGAGTTCATAAGTTCCCGGGTCCATAAGTCCACAGAATCCATAAATACCCAAGATTCATAAGTGCCTAAGATTCAAAAGTACCCGGACGTGATTGACCCTCCCTGGAGCTTGGGTGGGCCCATCTGGCCCGCCTGGGCTCCAGAGGGAAGAACGGTGACGATGATCAGACGGTGTAGCTTTCATTATATTCAAAGTTAGTGCGCCAAATGGAATACCGAAACTGCAATACCAGCCTCATTACTCTAATCCCCCCCCCCCCCCCCCCAACAACAACAACAAAAAACATTTGTTTCCTTTTTAGGCCAGCTACGTGCCTCCTCAGACCGGTCGAGGGCCCTTTCAGACAGGCATAAGCCCGGCATGCTCCATACAACCCTCTCAGGCCTGAATAATGCCAGCTCTTAGATCCCTGTCACACACAGGGAGGGCCCTCTGAGGCCTGGCAGGGGCCCTATTAGACAGAAATGAGACTCATTAAGAATGACAATAACCCCATCAGGCCCGAAAATACCCTCTCGAATCGACCGAGGGTCCTTTGCTGGTTAATCGATGGTCCTCTCAAAGACGCTGAAGGCCATCCTCTCAGGGCAGCATGGGGCAGCGTACGATCCTTTTCCTTTTTTTATCATTGAAATGACGACCCACTTGGTCGCCAACTCTTATGGACTCGCCAGCAAACAAATTAGTCTTATTAGCGCCCAGGGGCCATAGCTCTACCGGAGTTCGAAACATGGGCTCCCCACGTGAAAGCCATACGTCTTAACCACTCGGCTATTACGCCCCCTTAGCGTTCGTACGATAATGTAAAGTGCTTAGTCACTAAATTATCCAAATACGACGGACTTGTAACATATACATGGAGCTACGCTACCATCACGAATATGAGCCTCTCCGCGATCTGAATGTCACTGCCACGTCGTCATCAAGAGTCGGAAGTGATTCAGATACTCGAAGGTGAAAACGATGATCATTAGAACGTTAGCCCTTTAAAAAAATGAATATCTCACTGGACATATAGGCTAGGAATATCTTTAAGAAAATACGAAATACAACCCGAGCTAAAACGTTATCTTCAGCGAAAGTATGTATGAATGTATTTGTGTAAAATATTCAACAAAGGATTTGGCATGAACTCTTCGTACCACAACTGGTATCACTGTCCCGACTGGATGTGCTAAAAATGGCGGAATGTGAATGCGTTTGAGGTTCCAATTTCACTCTTTCCATGTTTGATGACGGTTGGCGTTAATCGGTAAAGCGTACAAACAAGATGCATGCTGATCCAGTGGCAGCTGGCAAAGATGTGATAGGATCGTCTCAAGCAAAATGTGGAAAAACGAGAAAGTGCACATTTCCAGCTTATAACATCAATTTATAACATTTGTGCATGCTGGTAGGGTACATATCCGGGAGACTTGGGATGAGAGGACGGAGTAGGTTGAAGGGCGCGGGTCACAAAATATCAGAGCATGCTGCAGCTGCTCTGTGCCACGGCCGGCGGTCATGCACGTGTCTGCATGCTGTGGAGAACCAAAGCGTTACGAATGAGGGTATTACAAATTCATCTTTGGAGACGGCTCGTCAGCGGCCGTTCGATTATCCTACTAACAATGGTAAGACAAAAGATTCTTGCGGAGTTGCATACAACGTGCTCGTACTGAAAGGAAATCGCTATATATGGAAAGGATGGGAAGACAAGACAATGTCAGATAGCAATACACGCCATAACAGATGCAGTAAATCCATACCTGCGTACTGGCATTTGATGAAAAATATAACGACAGTGACAACAGAGGTGTAGCAATGGTGCGTAGGCTCGCAATCCGAATACATTGCCAGTATCGGGATATTTTAGCCTGCAGCGAGTAGAGTAAATGCCAGCGTTGATAACAGCGAAATGTTAACAATTGCAACTCGGTACGCTACATCTCTTGAATGGTGCTGCACGTAGTCTGGACCATATTTTTCCAGATTTCCTGGATCTCTACTGACCATGTACCGACAACAGTTGGACGGATACATCAGCCAGGGATTGTCACAAGGCAACGCAAATATTAACATATTTCCGAAGCATAACGTAACATACCTATCCAGTCGCTCGGCTTTACTTCGCTATTAATTATACACAAATTGTCTGTACATTTTTTATAGCAAATCGTAGTTGCTAAAAACAGCTAAAATGAATTTTGGAAAGATAAAATGGCAACTTTTACTTGAACTTGGGGGAGAGGGGGGGGGGGCAAAAACATATTTTTGCCCCCGACTTTTGGGGGGGGGCAATTGCTCATCCCCCTGGATCTGCCTCTGCAACTAGCATAATATTGTCCGTGGGGAAGTGTTCGTTCGCTGGTCCAGTAACGCTGCTTTTAACACATGCTTCCTTATGAAGCTATTTGACGCAGCGCTGATTTTTCGACACAGCGCTGAATGACAGGACAAAACATTAATTATATTCGGCAGGAGAAACTTTACAACCAAACAGATTATGCTGCAGGGATGTAGGAACGTCATGAAAAGTGTGTGTGCGGGGGGGGGGGAGGGGCAGTGAAACTTTGATCTCGTTGAGAGAAACCAAACCCCCTATGGAATATTTCTTTGCATATTTGGGCTCTCCTCGTCGGGGCTCTTTTGCAAGATTTTTTCTCTCAACAAGCAAAATAAAATATTTTAGAATACAACAAAAAAATGAGGGGGGTCCATGTGCTCCCCTCAGTGAGGCACATCCTCATGCAAGTGTTCGCATGCATACAACGTGCATGCCCTCCCCCTCCCCTGTTTCTACGCTTACGGTTATGGACTATGCTGTAAGTGATTTCTCGACATGGCCTTCCAGAAGTTTGGATAGCAGTTCTGCTATCTCAGTTAAAAATCCCATTATGAAAGTGGCTGGTTTTCTTCCAGACCCTTCGTAGGCCTTAGTGGCATATGTCGATCTTAGGGGGCCTTTGTCATCACTGATAGGGCCCTTACCTGTTGTCTCCTGTTTTTTATCATTTTTTTAATCGGAAAGGCTCCCTCTTATGATTTCTTAGAAGACCAAAATTATTTGTTCGCCCACAAGCCAGCGAGCCGGGGGACCGTCCTCAGTCTTTGGGGACGATAAACTTCGCCACTAAATTCTGCCAATGATTGGAATTGCGCGATCGGATGGTAGGGTCAGGGCCCGCGCAACAAGCTTAGCTTAGCGTGGGTCCTGATCTCGGAAATCCATCCCATTAAAACATTCGGATTACATTTATCAAAAACTATATATTAGGGGGTCAGCTGCCCTCTCTGCCCCTCTTGCGGCGGTCCGCGGGATTAAGGTGGAAAGGCAGGGGCTGTGGGGCAATATGCCGAGTTCATTCTAAAAAAAAATGTGCTGTAGAGCAGAGAAGTGTGCCGACATACAAGTTCGTGATGAAAGCAGGCACGTAGCTAGGGTTTCGTCCGGGGGGGGGGGCGGCGCCTCGAAAGGACCCCTTCCCGAGCGTTGAAAGGGCCCCTTCTCAAGCCTTGAAAGAGCACCCCCCCCCCCACATAAAAAAACGGCTGAAAAGGCACGTTACAAGGAAGGAAAATGCATTATGACAGGTATGGCATGGGCCATACCAACTTTTAGGAGCTGGAGTTAGCAAACTGCCATATCAACTTTGTAACCAGCGACACCAATTTGGCATCAGCTATACCAACTTGGAATATTTTTTAAGCTCAACACCTGGAACTCATGACACCTGGAAGGGTGTTGCAATATACCCGAAAGCTCTGCTTTTAATATTTGTATTGTGGAGTAAGTCCTCTTTGTATTTAATCTTCATCTGGGATTTATACGTGCGTTGGGCCCTTCCGGTCTGACCAGAGACTCCTCTGACCTTCCAAGAAGCCCCTATTGTGTGTCAAGCGGCCCATTCGGCCTGTTCAGAGGTCCTTCCGACCTAGCCAGTGACTGCACTGGCTGCTTTGTCACCCTTCCGACATGCTCAGGGGCCCTTCCGACCTGCCCAGGGGCTCCTCCAGTCTGGCTAGGAACTCATCCGGCATGTTCAAGGGCTCCTCCGACCGGCCCAGGGACCCTTTCGGTCTAGCCAGGTGCCCCTCTGACTTGCCAGCAGCCCCTCCGATCTGCCCAGCGACTCTACTGGTCGGACTGCGCTGGCTGCTTTGTCGCCCTGCCGACATGCTCAAGGGGCCCTTCGGCCTGCCCTGGGGCCCCTCGGTGCTGACTAGAGGCCCATTCGGCATGTTCAGGGGCCCTTCTGACCAACCTAGGGACCCTTTCGGTCTGGTCCGGGCCCCTCTGGCGTGCACAGGGGCCCTTTTAACTTCCCAGGGGCCCTCTGGTCTATCCAAGGGCCATCCAACCTGCTCAGGGGCCTTTATGACCTGGCAAGGGACTGCGCTGGCCGCGTTGTCGCCCTGCCAACATGCTAAGGGGTCTCTCGTCCTGCCCAGGGGCCCTTTGTGCTGGCTAGAGACCCATTCGACGTGTTCAGGGGCCCTCTGACCCGCTCAGGGGCCCTTTCGGTCTGGCCAGGGGCCCCTTTGACATGCACAGGGCTCTTTTGAACGTCCAAGGGGCCCTCCGGTCTTTCAGAGAGGGCCCTGGTGACCCTGAAGGGTCTCTGAAGTGCTCTAAACTCTCTAAACACCACGCTTCGCGTGGTAAAGACCTCATTATACCGCGCTTCGCGCGGTCTCTTCGGCCCTTTTCGGCGCGCTGCACGCGCCGAAAAGGGCCCTCCTGACCTCCAGGGGGGGGGGGGGGGGGGGGGGGGGGGGGGGCAGGAAAGGTGTGTAAATTGTACGATTTGCTATACATATATTGCAATATGGGTGTTTAGTATTGTGCCCACTTATTTATTTTGTACCGCAGGCGCTATTCTTTTTTGCGCTCTGATTTTATAGATACTTACTACCCAAAGCTGGCCGCATACTTCCTTTTACATCGACAAATTCGGCCATTATTCGGCCACGTTAAAATCATTGGATAAGGTCTATGATTGGTTAAGACGAAATCGGGGAAAAATACGTCACACAGCTGAAAACGTGAGATAATGAGCCGGCTAAAATCAGGGGGCCGAAATGACCCTATTGCCTCCCATAATTTTCGACTGGGGGCTTTTTGAGTACCCTGCCTCCCGCAATCCGCCGCCTCTGCTATGCACATCCCAACATCATCATTATGACCCAAGTACGGCTTCAACAGCATTATCATCCAACATCGTACATTTCCCGGCGAAAGTGATAACAGTAAAGTTTGTGGGACGAATATTTCGTAGGCATTGGCCTACGAAAGGTCACAGACATGAATCGTGAATGTTTGAGCGACGGGATTTTTGACCTTTGCTACGCTACTACCACCGTCCAAAACCGACTGAAGAGTACCATGTTTACCCGGTAGAAAACCAGCCATTGAACATGAAGACTGCTGACGCAAACTGGGCATATTTACAACAGCAACACATAATTGTAGACAATCAGCAGAACCTAACCTTTATATTTCCATAACTCGTAAACTTCAATAAACTTTCGATTAGCATGCCCTTTAAATGTGGTCATCTGTGACCCCTCCGAGGTACGGTGCGTGGCTCGCCTCCTATGCAGAGCGTGTCGTGAGAAATCACTCACATTTTCCTTTCCTCGCGTGAGAAGAATGTTACGTCACACGCGGCTGACGTGAGCGGCGCCTGCGCCGAGTATATACAGCATAAACAGACCGCGGGAACCCGTACCCATATTTGAGTCAATATCTGTTCGATGTCCGTTGCTAAAAATATAAGTGGTTTGAAAGTAGTTCATGGGTAGTTCGTATTCCCTCCTCGTTTTCAGAGAGGATTAAATATCACTGAAAAAATATGATTTGCTCTGTGTTATTTCTCATACGGAGCATTCCACGACAAATCGACTGAGCAATGGCACGCTCATGTCACCGATATTGACTTAACACGCGCACTGCCGGGGGATTGATTTCCGCCCACCCCCCCTCCGGTTTTGCATGAATAGCGGAAAAATGGCGGCGCACAGCGCCGCCAAATTTAGCACAGCTGTTTGGGCAGCAATTACCTACATGATGTGAAATTGTTTACCTCGGGTCATCTCAGGTCAGGTCAACAGGTACGTCAGAGGCGGATCCAAGGGGGGGGGGCAAAATGGGCAATCGCCCCACACCCCCAAACAAAAAGTCGGGGGACAAAAGTATGTATCCCCCCCCCCAAAGTTGGAGTAAAAGTTGCCATTTGTATCCTTCCAAAATGCATTTTAGCTGTGTTTAGCAACTCAAATTTGCTATAAAAAGCACAAAAAAATGTTCATACAATTTGTGTATAATTAATGGCAAAGTAAAGCCGAGCGACTGAATAGGTATGTTACGTTATGCTTCGGAAAGATGTTAATATTTGCGTTGCCTTGTGACAATCCATGACTGATGTATCCGTCCAACTGTTGTCGGTACATGGTCAATAGAGATCCAGGAAATCTTGAAAAATATGGTCCAGACTACGTGCAGCACCATTCAAGAGATGTAGCGTACCGAGTTGCAATTGTTAACATTTCGCTGTTATCAACGCTGGCATTTACTCTACTCGCTGCAGGCTGAAATATCCCGATACTGGTAATGTATTCGGATTGCGAGCCTACGCACCATTGCTACACCTCTGTTGTCACTGTCGTTACATTTTTCATCAAATGTCAGTACGCAGGTATGGATTTACTGCATCTCTTACGGCGTGTATTACTATCTGACATTGTCTTGTCCTCCCATCCTTTCCATATATAGCGATTTCGTTTCAGTACGAGCACGTTGTATACAACTCAGCAAGAATGTTTTGTCTTACCCTTGCCAGTAGGATAATAAAACGGCCGCTGACGAGCCGTCTCCAAAGATGAATTTGTAATACCCTCATTCGTAACGCTTTGGTTCTCCACAGCATGCGGACCAGAGTTCGCCATGGGCTACCCTATGAGCCATGGGCTGGGACTGGGCTGGGCCTGGGCTGGGCCTGGGCTGGGCCTGGGTTGGGCCTGGGCTGGGCCTGGGCTGGGCCTGGGCTGGGCCTGGGCTGGGCCTGGGCTGGGCCTGGGCTGGGCCTGGGCTGGGCCTGGGCTGGGCCTGGGCTGGGCCTGGGCTGGGCCTGGGCTGGGCCTGGGCTGGGCCTGGGCTGGGCCTGGGCTGGGCCTGGGCTGGGCCTGGGCTGGGCCTGGGCTGGGCCTGGGCTGGGCCTGGGCTGGGCCTGGGCTGGGCCTGGGCTGGGCCTGGGCTGGGCCTGGGCTGGGCCTGGGCTGGGCCTGGGCTGGGCCTGGGCTGGGCCTGGGCTGGGCCTGGGCTGGGCCTGGGCTGGGCCTGGGCTGGGCCTGGGCTGGGCCTGGGCTGGGCCTGGGCTGGGCCTGGGCTGGGCCTGGGCTGGGCCTGGGCTGGGCCTGGGCTGGGCCTGGGCTGGGCCTGGGCTGGGCCTGGGCTGGGCCTGGGCTGGGCCTGGGCTGGGCCTGGGCTGGGCCTGGGCTGGGCCTGGGCT
>JAXIVJ010008149.1:12500-56985 GCA_036785665.1 Chirona hameri
TAGAGATAGAGAGAGAGATAGAGATAGAGATAGAGATAGAGATAGAGATAGAGATAGAGATAGAGATAGAGTAGAGATAGAGATAGAGATAGAGATAGAGATAGAGATAGAGATAGAGATAGAGATAGAGATAGAGATAGAGATAGAGATAGAGATAGAGATAGAGATAGAGATAGAGATAGAGATAGAGATAGAGATAGAGATAGAGATAGAGATAGAGATAGAGATAGAGATAGAGATAGAGATAGAGATAGAGATAGAGATAGGAGATAGAGATAGAGATAGAGATAGAGATAGAGATAGAGGATAGAGATAGAGATAGAGATAGAGATAGAGATAGAGATAGAGATAGAGATAGAGATAGAGATAGAGATAGAGATAGAGATAGAGATAGAGATAGAGATAGAGATAGAGATAGAGATAGAGATAGAGATAGAGATAGAGATTAGAGATAGAGATAGAGATAGAGATAGAGATAGAGATAGAGATAGAGATAGAGATAGAGGATAGGATAGAGATAGAGATAGAGATAGAGAAGAGATAGAGATAGAGATAGAGATAGAGATAGAGAGTAGAGATAGAGATAGAGATAGAGATAGAGATAGAGATAGGAGATAGAGATAGAGATAGAGATAGAGATAGAGATAGAGATAGAATAGAGATAGAGATAGAGATAGAGATAGAGGATAGAGATAGAGATAGAGATAGAGATAGAGATAGAGATAGAGATAGAGATAGAGATAGAGATAGAGATAGAGATAGAGATAGAGATAGAGATAGAGATAGAGATAGAGATAGAGATAGAGATAGAGATAGAGATAGAGATAGAGATAGAGATAGAGATAGAGATAGAGAGATAGAGATAGAGATAGAGATAGAGATAGAGATTAGAGATAGAGATAGAGATAGAGATAGAGATAGAGGATAGAGATAGAGATAGAGATAGAGATAGAGATAGAGATAGAGATAGAGATAAGAGATAGAGATAGAGATAGAGATAGAGATAGAGATAGAGATAGAGATAGAGATAGAGATAGAGATAGGATAGAGATAGAGATAGAGATAGAGATAGAGATAGAGATAGAGATAGAGATAGAGATAGAGATAGAGATAGAGATAGAGATAGGTAGATAGAGATAGAGTAGATATAGAGATTAGAGATAGAGATAGAGATAGAGATAGAGATAGAGATAGAGATAGAGATAGAGATAGAGAATAGAGATAGAGATAGAGATAGAGATAGAGATAGAGATAGAGATAGAGATAGAGATAGAGATAGAGATGAGAGATAGAGATAGAGATAGAGATAGAGATAGAGATAGAGATAGAGATAGAGATAGAGATAGAGATAGAGATAGAGAAAGAGATAGAGATAGAGATAGAGTAAGATAGAGATAGAGATAGAGATAGAGATAGAGATAGAGATAGAGATAGAGATAGAGATAGATGATAGAGATAGAGATAGAGATAGAGATAGAGATAGAGATTAGAGATAGAGATGAGATAGAGATAGAGATAGAGATAGAGATAGAGATAGAGATAGAGATAGAGATAGAGATTAGAGATAGAGATAGAGATAGAGATAGAGATAGAGATAGAGATAGAGATAGAGATAGAGATAGAGATAAGATAGAGATAGAGATAGAGATATGAGATAGAGCATAGAGATAGAGATAGAGTATAGATAGATATTAGAGATAGAGATGAGAGATAGAGATAGAGATAGAGATAGATGATATGAGATAGAGATAGAGATAGAGATAGAGATAGAGATAGAGATAGAGATAGAGATAGAGATAGAGATAGAGATAGAGATAGAGATAGAGATAGAGATAGAGATAGAGATAGAGATAGAGATAGAGATAGAGATAGAGATAGAGATAGAGATAGAGATAGAGATAGAGATAGAGATAGAGATAGAGATAGAGATAGAGATAGAGATAGAGATAGAGATAGAGATAGAGATAGAGATAGAGATAGAGATAGAGATAGAGATAGAGATAGAGATAGAGATAGAGATAGAGATAGAGATAGAGATAGAGATAGAGATAGAGATAGAGATAGAGATAGAGATAGAGATAGAGATAGAGATAGAGATAGAGATAGAGATAGAGATAGAGATAGAGATAGAGATAGAGATAGAGATAGAGATAGAGATAGAGATAGAGATAGAGATAGAGATAGAGATAGAGATAGAGATAGAGATAGAGATAGAGATAGAGATAGAGATAGAGATAGAGATAGAGATAGAGATAGAGATAGAGATAGAGATAGAGATAGAGATAGAGATAGAGATAGAGATAGAGATAGAGATAGAGATAGAGATAGAGATAGAGATAGAGATAGAGATAGAGATAGAGATAGAGATAGAGATAGAGATAGAGATAGAGATAGAGATAGAGATAGAGATAGAGATAGAGATAGAGATAGAGATAGAGATAGAGATAGAGATAGAGATAGAGATAGAGATAGAGATAGAGATAGAGATAGAGATAGAGATAGAGATAGAGATAGAGATAGAGATAGAGATAGAGATAGAGATAGAGATAGAGATAGAGATAGAGATAGAGATAGAGATAGAGATAGAGATAGAGATAGAGATAGAGATAGAGATAGAGATAGAGATAGAGATAGAGATAGAGATAGAGATAGAGATAGAGATAGAGATAGAGATAGAGATAGAGATAGAGATAGAGATAGAGATAGAGATAGAGATAGAGATAGAGATAGAGATAGAGATAGAGATAGAGATAGAGATAGAGATAGAGATAGAGATAGAGATAGAGATAGAGATAGAGATAGAGATAGAGATAGAGATAGAGATAGAGATAGAGATAGAGATAGAGATAGAGATAGAGATAGAGATAGAGATAGAGATAGAGATAGAGATAGAGATAGAGATAGAGATAGAGATAGAGATAGAGATAGAGATAGAGATAGAGATAGAGATAGAGATAGAGATAGAGATAGAGATAGAGATAGAGATAGAGATAGAGATAGAGATAGAGATAGAGATAGAGATAGAGATAGAGATAGAGATAGAGATAGAGATAGAGATAGAGATAGAGATAGAGATAGAGATAGAGATAGAGATAGAGATAGAGATAGAGATAGAGATAGAGATAGAGATAGAGATAGAGATAGAGATAGAGATAGAGATAGAGATAGAGATAGAGATAGAGATAGAGATAGAGATAGAGATAGAGATAGAGATAGAGATAGAGATAGAGATAGAGATAGAGATAGAGATAGAGATAGAGATAGAGATAGAGATAGAGATAGAGATAGAGATAGAGATAGAGATAGAGATAGAGATAGAGATAGAGATAGAGATAGAGATAGAGATAGAGATAGAGATAGAGATAGAGATAGAGATAGAGATAGAGATAGAGATAGAGATAGAGATAGAGATAGAGATAGAGATAGAGATAGAGATAGAGATAGAGATAGAGATAGAGATAGAGATAGAGATAGAGATAGAGATAGAGATAGAGATAGAGATAGAGATAGAGATAGAGATAGAGATAGAGATAGAGATAGAGATTAGATATAGATATAGATATAGATATAGATATAGATATAGATATAGATATAGATATAGATATAGATATAGATATAGATATAGATATAGATATAGATATAGATATAGATATAGATATAGATATAGATATAGATATAGATATAGATATAGATATAGATATAGATATAGATATAGATATAGATATAGATATAGATATAGATATAGATATAGATATAGATATAGATATAGATATAGATATAGATATAGATATAGATATAGATATAGATATAGATATAGATATAGATATAGATATAGATATAGATATAGATATAGATATAGATATAGATATAGATATAGATATAGATATAGATATAGATATAGATATAGATATAGATATAGATATAGATATAGATATAGATATAGATATAGATATAGATATAGATATAGATATAGATATAGATATAGATATAGATATAGATATAGATATAGATATAGATATAGATATAGATATAGATATAGATATAGATATAGATATAGATATAGATATAGATATAGATATAGATATAGATATAGATATAGATATAGATATAGATATAGATATAGATATAGATATAGATATAGATATAGATATAGATATAGATATAGATATAGATATAGATATAGATATAGATATAGATATAGATATAGATATAGATATAGATATAGATATAGATATAGATATAGATATAGATATAGATATAGATATAGATATAGATATAGATATAGATATAGATATAGATATAGATATAGATATAGATATAGATATAGATATAGATATAGATATAGATATAGATATAGATATAGATATAGATATAGATATAGATATAGATATAGATATAGATATAGATATAGATATAGATATAGATATAGATATAGATATAGATATAGATATAGATATAGATATAGATATAGATATAGATATAGATATAGATATAGATATAGATATAGATATAGATATAGATATAGATATAGATATAGATATAGATATAGATATAGATATAGATATAGATATAGATATAGATATAGATATAGATATAGATATAGATATAGATATAGATATAGATATAGATATAGATATAGATATAGATATAGATATAGATATAGATATAGATATAGATATAGATATAGATATAGATATAGATATAGATATAGATATAGATATAGATATAGATATAGATATAGATATAGATATAGATATAGATATAGATATAGATATAGATATAGATATAGATATAGATATAGATATAGATATAGATATAGATATAGATATAGATATAGATATAGATATAGATATAGATATAGATATAGATATAGATATAGATATAGATATAGATATAGATATAGATATAGATATAGATATAGATATAGATATAGATATAGATATAGATATAGATATAGATATAGATATAGATATAGATATAGATATAGATATAGATATAGATATAGATATAGATATAGATATAGATATAGATATAGATATAGATATAGATATAGATATAGATATAGATATAGATATAGATATAGATATAGATATAGATATAGATATAGATATAGATATAGATATAGATATAGATATAGATATAGATATAGATATAGATATAGATATAGATATAGATATAGATATAGATATAGATATAGATATAGATATAGATATAGATATAGATATAGATATAGATATAGATATAGATATAGATATAGATATAGATATAGATATAGATATAGATATAGATATAGATATAGATATAGATATAGATATAGATATAGATATAGATATAGATATAGATATAGATATAGATATAGATATAGATATAGATATAGATATAGATATAGATATAGATATAGATATAGATATAGATATAGATATAGATATAGATATAGATATAGATATAGATATAGATATAGATATAGATATAGATATAGATATAGATATAGATATAGATATAGATATAGATATAGATATAGATATAGATATAGATATAGATATAGATATAGATATAGATATAGATATAGATATAGATATAGATATAGATATAGATATAGATATAGATATAGATATAGATATAGATATAGATATAGATATAGATATAGATATAGATATAGATATAGATATAGATATAGATATAGATATAGATATAGATATAGATATAGATATAGATATAGATATAGATATAGATATAGATATAGATATAGATATAGATATAGATATAGATATAGATATAGATATAGATATAGATATAGATATAGATATAGATATAGATATAGATATAGATATAGATATAGATATAGATATAGATATAGATATAGATATAGATATAGATATAGATATAGATATAGATATAGATATAGATATAGATATAGATATAGATATAGATATAGATATAGATATAGATATAGATATAGATATAGATATAGATATAGATATAGATATAGATATAGATATAGATATAGATATAGATATAGATATAGATATAGATATAGATATAGATATAGATATAGATATAGATATAGATATAGATATAGATATAGATATAGATATAGATATAGATATAGATATAGATATAGATATAGATATAGATATAGATATAGATATAGATATAGATATAGATATAGATATAGATATAGATATAGATATAGATATAGATATAGATATAGATATAGATATAGATATAGATATAGATATAGATATAGATATAGATATAGATATAGATATAGATATAGATATAGATATAGATATAGATATAGATATAGATATAGATATAGATATAGATATAGATATAGATATAGATATAGATATAGATATAGATATAGATATAGATATAGATATAGATATAGATATAGATATAGATATAGATATAGATATAGATATAGATATAGATATAGATATAGATATAGATATAGATATAGATATAGATATAGATATAGATATAGATATAGATATAGATATAGATATAGATATAGATATAGATATAGATATAGATATAGATATAGATATAGATATAGATATAGATATAGATATAGATATAGATATAGATATAGATATAGATATAGATATAGATATAGATATAGATATAGATATAGATATAGATATAGATATAGATATAGATATAGATATAGATATAGATATAGATATAGATATAGATATAGATATAGATATAGATATAGATATAGATATAGATATAGATATAGATATAGATATAGATATAGATATAGATATAGATATAGATATAGATATAGATATAGATATAGATATAGATATAGATATAGATATAGATATAGATATAGATATAGATATAGATATAGATATAGATATAGATATAGATATAGATATAGATATAGATATAGATATAGATATAGATATAGATATAGATATAGATATAGATATAGATATAGATATAGATATAGATATAGATATAGATATAGATATAGATATAGATATAGATATAGATATAGATATAGATATAGATATAGATATAGATATAGATATAGATATAGATATAGATATAGATATAGATATAGATATAGATATAGATATAGATATAGATATAGATATAGATATAGATATAGATATAGATATAGATATAGATATAGATATAGATATAGATATAGATATAGATATAGATATAGATATAGATATAGATATAGATATAGATATAGATATAGATATAGATATAGATATAGATATAGATATAGATATAGATATAGATATAGATATAGATATAGATATAGATATAGATATAGATATAGATATAGATATAGATATAGATATAGATATAGATATAGATATAGATATAGATATAGATATAGATATAGATATAGATATAGATATAGATATAGATATAGATATAGATATAGATATAGATATAGATATAGATATAGATATAGATATAGATATAGATATAGATATAGATATAGATATAGATATAGATATAGATATAGATATAGATATAGATATAGATATAGATATAGATATAGATATAGATATAGATATAGATATAGATATAGATATAGATATAGATATAGATATAGATATAGATATAGATATAGATATAGATATAGATATAGATATAGATATAGATATAGATATAGATATAGATATAGATATAGATATAGATATAGATATAGATATAGATATAGATATAGATATAGATATAGATATAGATATAGATATAGATATAGATATAGATATAGATATAGATATAGATATAGATATAGATATAGATATAGATATAGATATAGATATAGATATAGATATAGATATAGATATAGATATAGATATAGATATAGATATAGATATAGATATAGATATAGATATAGATATAGATATAGATATAGATATAGATATAGATATAGATATAGATATAGATATAGATATAGATATAGATATAGATATAGATATAGATATAGATATAGATATAGATATAGATATAGATATAGATATAGATATAGATATAGATATAGATATAGATATAGATATAGATATAGATATAGATATAGATATAGATATAGATATAGATATAGATATAGATATAGATATAGATATAGATATAGATATAGATATAGATATAGATATAGATATAGATATAGATATAGATATAGATATAGATATAGATATAGATATAGATATAGATATAGATATAGATATAGATATAGATATAGATATAGATATAGATATAGATATAGATATAGATATAGATATAGATATAGATATAGATATAGATATAGATATAGATATAGATATAGATATAGATATAGATATAGATATAGATATAGATATAGATATAGATATAGATATAGATATAGATATAGATATAGATATAGATATAGATATAGATATAGATATAGATATAGATATAGATATAGATATAGATATAGATATAGATATAGATATAGATATAGATATAGATATAGATATAGATATAGATATAGATATAGATATAGATATAGATATAGATATAGATATAGATATAGATATAGATATAGATATAGATATAGATATAGATATAGATATAGATATAGATATAGATATAGATATAGATATAGATATAGATATAGATATAGATATAGATATAGATATAGATATAGATATAGATATAGATATAGATATAGATATAGATATAGATATAGATATAGATATAGATATAGATATAGATATAGATATAGATATAGATATAGATATAGATATAGATATAGATATAGATATAGATATAGATATAGATATAGATATAGATATAGATATAGATATAGATATAGATATAGATATAGATATAGATATAGATATAGATATAGATATAGATATAGATATAGATATAGATATAGATATAGATATAGATATAGATATAGATATAGATATAGATATAGATATAGATATAGATATAGATATAGATATAGATATAGATATAGATATAGATATAGATATAGATATAGATATAGATATAGATATAGATATAGATATAGATATAGATATAGATATAGATATAGATATAGATATAGATATAGATATAGATATAGATATAGATATAGATATAGATATAGATATAGATATAGATATAGATATAGATATAGATATAGATATAGATATAGATATAGATATAGATATAGATATAGATATAGATATAGATATAGATATAGATATAGATATAGATATAGATATAGATATAGATATAGATATAGATATAGATATAGATATAGATATAGATAGATAGATAGATAGATAGATATATATATATATATATATATATATATATATATATATATATATATATATATATATATATATATATATATATATATATATATATATATATATATATATATATATATATATATATATATATATATATATATATATATATATATATATATATGAGTATATACCGTAGCCATGTTTTTAGAAGCTTATTTCATTGCAGCTATTCGGTCGAAGTGACTGAAAACTTGCACACAAAAACGTTCATGTCGTAAACCTATCTGCCGGTGTTTCCTTTCAGCAAGCACAAAGTGGGCCTAAATAACAAATAGGGCATATCAAACTTTCCGAACAAAGTATGGACTTTTTTCCAAAGGGGGGGGGGACAATCCCCCAGCCTTACGACTGGGGGAGACGGTGCCCCCCCCCCCCCCCCCTACGGCGACGCCCTTGGTCACCAGTACATAGTTGACCACCCTCGGGCTAACTCTAGAATCCGTAGGAACCAGAGCTACCGCGCTGAGACTGACTGGAATTACAATCTCCCCTCCTGGGTCGTGGAAGCGGATTCCGTCGACGGTTTCAAGCGCAACATCGACAAGCACTGGGCGGAGCTCATGTACCTGGCTCCGACTTCCGCTTAGTCAAGTCATCAGATTCGATGGAAGTGGAGCTCGATGAGCCCGAGCGAACCAGGCACCGAAGTGTGCCCGTCATAGACTCGCATCTCCTAAGGTATTCTAAGGCATAATTCTGAAAACTCATCGGATTTCGCTTGTTTATGCATTTATAGCTGATTTAAAAGTTGCTTAAATTCTCTTCTATATCCGGAAATGCGTCAATGTTGCGCCGACTTCAGGCGGTTTGGGGGCATGTCCCCTTGCCCCCCCCCCCCCCCCCCCCTCCTCTGGATCCCCCATGCACTCCCTACTTTGCGACATTGCGAATATTGAGGGTTATTGAATTGATAACAACGTACCCCATACGACCCAGTTATCGCCGTCAGCGCTGTGCAACAAATAACCATAACCGGGAATGTTCCTGTCAACAAAACTCAATCACAGCCGCCACACTCAGACTGGCGGCCGACGTGGACACTCGACAGCCACCGCCTGCTGTGCTGCGCCGGTTATGGTAGGTGCAGCAGACTACCGGCATAGCAGGCCGTCCACAGGCGGTACAACAGAGAAGGATCAGCGTAAAGTCGGAGAGCATTATCCACGTATACACCACTTCACATTCACTCGCCTGCGTGTGTCCAGCGTCCTCCACAATCCATGCCAGCAGGCCCAGGTCGGTGGCTTTTGAATACGCCGAGAGCAGGTCCTCTGTGGTATCCGCCTTTAACACTATCTTCTTCTCACTGGAACAGGACGGTCAGGCATGTTAGTGGATCAACTTAACGTCTGCATAACTGCAGAGGCAAACAGATATGGGTACATCAGGGCATCGACTTTTAGTTGAAATAGCCAAAACAACGTTCAATAGAAAAGTGAAGTTTGTGAAGCTTAAAGCATAATGCTTTTGAGACTTCAGCGTTAAGTTTACTTTCAGGGAAATTATCTTTATGAAACATAATGCTGACATTTAACTGCTAAGATGTATACTGCTTACAATACCACGGCTGAAATAAACAAAATGCCGGACGGTTCATTCGAACAGAGATCGAGCAGGGACATCTATCACGAAAAGAAAGTGGTAAAATAGCCGAATTTACTGTTTGTTTGAGCATAGCCAACGAAGGCTTCCCGGACCAAAGTTCGTAAACATAAGGTTCGTAACGGAAAAAGTTCGTAAGCAAATGTTCGTATGCAAAGGTTCGTATCGGATACGGTTCGTATGGGATAAAGTTCGTATCGGATAAAGTTCGTATGCAAAAAGTTCGAAACGGATAAAGTTCGTATGCAAAAGGTTCGTATGCTGAAGTTTGTAAAGGAAAAAGTTCGTAATGGAAAAAGTTCGTAAGCCAAGGTTCGTATGCAAAAGGTTCGTATCGGATAAGGTTCGTATGGGATAAAGTTCGTAAAGGCAAAAGTTCGTAAAGGCAAAAGTTCGTAAAGGCAAAAGTTCGTAATGTAAAACGGTTCGTATCGGATAAAGTTCGTATTCAAAAAGTTCGTAACGGATAAAGTTCGTATGCAAAAGGTTCGTATGCAAAAGGTTCGTATGCTGAAGTTCGTAAAGGAAAAAGTTCGTAAACAAAGGTTCGTATGCAAAGGTTCGTATGCAAAGGTTCGTATGCAAAGGTTCGTATGCAAAGGTTCGTATGCAAAGGTTCGTATGCAAAGGTTCGTATGCAAAGGTTTGTATGCAAAGGTTCGTATGCAAAGGTTCGTATGCAAAGGTTCGTATGTAATGGTTCGTATCGGATAAGGTTCCAAACCTTTGCTTACGAACTTTGTCCGTTATGAACCTTATGTTTACGAACTCTTGTCCGGTTACCGTTACCCTTCAGAACGGAGAGAGATAGAGACACCGTAAACAGTAACGACTTTTTGAATAAGAACTTTATCCGATACGAGCCTATCGTCCTTATGACAGGCAACACGTTACTGTTTACGGTGTCTCTCTATCTCTCTCCGTTCGGAAGGGTAACGGTAACCGGACACAAGTTTGTAAACATAAGGTTCGTAACGGAAACAGTTCGTAAGCAAAGGTTTGGAACCTTATCCGATACGAACCATTACATACGAAACTTTGCTTACGAACTTGTTTCCATCACGAGCTTTTTCATTTACGAACTTCAGCATACGAACTTTATCCGTTACGAACTTTTTTAATACGAACTGTATCCGATACGAACCTTTTCCATTACGAACTATAGCCGTTACGAACTTTATCCCATACGAACCTTATCCGATTCGAACCTTTGCATACGAACCTTTGCTTACGAACTTTTTCCATTACGAATCTTTTCCCTTACAAACTTTAGCATACGAACCTTTTGCATACGAACTTTATCCGTTACGAACTTTTTAATACGAACTTTATCCGATACGAGCCTTTTCCATTACGAACTATAGCCGTTACGAACTATATCCCATACGAAACTTATCCGATACGAACTTATCCGATACTCCGTATACGAACCATTGCTTACGAACTTTTTTCCGTTACGAACCTTATGTTTACGAACTTTTGTCCGGTTACCCCAACGAAGCATGCCTGGGTTCACTCACGCGGTTGCCAAACCGAGCCAACGCCAACGCAAATAAGCTGAAACAAATCGGTACAGCCCGGCACCAGTCATTGCTTAATCTGGCTGCTGCGTCCACCACTCACCCCTCCTCCTCCCAGTCTTCGGCGGCCTCCGCGAACTTGTCATTGGCCAGCATCAGCCTGTGCAGGTTGATGGCTGCATGACCCACCTGGTAAAACAAACTATAGCTATAAGTACATTCGGGCATTGCAATTTCATCAATAGCAGTTGTGTTCAGCCTTGGAAACAATACAAATAACCCCAGCAAAAGATCCAACTCTATGTCTCCCACGCAAGACCCAAAGCAACACCAGCCACCTTTCTCCTTCTTGTCGCCAGACCAGCACAGCGCGTGTCCCGTCCACTCGGCAGCGCCCACCTGAGCCGCGATCTTGCCGACGCCCATACCGAGGGCGGCGTTGACGACGAACACCATCTTGTACTCCCGCTCGTCGCCGTCGTCGCTGAGTTCCGGGTCGAACGGCGCGTTCACCTCAGTCGAGGGCTGCTCGAATATGTAGGCGGCTGCCGCCTGTACCGACTCGTTGTCGGTGTGGTACAGACCCTGCGTGGGTGTGGGGGGGGGGGGGGGGGGGTCAGGGTATGGTGACCCATGAGTTGACCACCGAGTTGTACTAATATACATATCACATGAGAATGTCATATTATGAGATGGGACTGACTCACATCCCCCAGACAATACTGCAACATTTTGGAAGTACAACTGCTGTCATTCCAGTAGCGTCAGTGCCTTGTGAGAGAAAAAATGCAGTGCTATTATACTCGATAATTAAAAGTTGATTTTGAAAACAAAGGCCACATTCTAGATATAGATTCGACATGAAACTAGCAGCAAACGAATGTGATCGGCATTGCTTAAGGCAGACCAATGTGATCAGATGCCCGTGCCATGCCCGTTCCCACCCGCGCACGGTGGACGTTTCGGCCGGTCTAGCCTCGCGAAACTCCAAAAAATACTCCGAGCGTGATAACAAAAAAGCATATCAATCGACTGCAAAATGTCCATGGATCACCAATATCACATTGATTTGATCGTTCGATGCTTTTTTCGTAGAGGAATGGGACCTCAACACAAGAGTTCACATCACCTTTACAAACTGTTCATTCACGGACGACTTGAACGTTCTGGCAAATGTGATGATGAGGCAATATGCTTGCATTTTCCGCACCTGGTGTGTTATAGTGTGATGTAACGATATGTTGTCGTTCATATGGTAGTTAGATCAAGAAGATTGAGTAAGTAAATAATCCAAATAAATATTAGATATATCGCCTTATCTCTGCTGATGCCTACAATTAATATCATGAAATTCGATAGAGCCGATATCATAAGTATTGCCAGGTAGCGACCCAAAACCAGCACCAATATGTGCATTGGGATCTTATTTAACGGGTCAAGCTCTAAAAAGTTGCGCAAACCTGCGCCTCAGCTTGTATGTGGCATTGTGCAAGAAGGTTCCGTATTTACTTGAGCGCCTGGGTGTAGGAACCTACGGCATGGTAAATGATCTAAGCTCGCATTTGAAGGTTTTTATTTCAACGATGGCATAAAAGCACCACCAAACTACAGCGCACTCAGAAGCTTCCTCATTGGTCGGTGGACAGACTGTCACAGCATCACAGCAGAGCGTCACAACAGCAGTGATAGTGACTAGCTGTAACTCGTCATAGTCCTGTGAAATGTGTGAAAAATGGAATAAATGTACGGTTCATGAACAAGGTCTTTACTCTTTAGTCTACCTTGAATACTCCCATAAAGTATACATATACATACATGTATGCGTAAATAATAAATATGGTGAAATGTACATCTGCCGAAGCATCAATTATCTAAGGACACGGCTAAAAATGATCTTTGTCCTAGCTTACCGGAACCGAGTTGTCAAATATAGCTTTCGTTTGTCAACGTTTCGAATAATATTAACGAGTTTATCTGAGACGATTGGCCCTCGGAAGACCAATATACAATATGGTGCAGTGCATTGCGCATTTAGCAACTTTGTGCTTGTACGACGACTAATTTGCTTGTATGTACTAATTTCATGTATTTGTCTTTCACACCCTGACTACACCAAGAGCAAAATGTTGGGTTATCTATTTGGGATAGCCATTAGAGTCGGGCCCCAAGTTCTACAAAAGATACTTATCTTTCAAGTTCTGACCACATCTGGTATCATATTTCCCTGATGTCGAAATGCCTAACCCTAATGCAAAGCAGGAATAAATTTATGATGGCAAATTTTCACAAGTTGTGTGAAAATGTACGATCTTTCAGCATGGTAAACAAAAATAAACATAGTAAACATAGTAAACATTTAACAAGTCAGCAAAGGCCAGTCAGCAAACAAGCGAAAAGTTTTCTGGATACCGCGAAAACCTCATTATTGCACGCTATTCAAATTATTACAGTGTTGCAAAATCATATTAACTCGCGAGTTAACCCGCCATTGGCGGGGGGCGTTTTTCGCCCCCTCCCTCCCCCTCCTGACGAACTTTCGCAATATGGTGAAATGTGTTTCACCATATTGTGAATAGCTCCATATTGCGAATAGCAATAGCTCAAAAACTAATCACGCCAACGACGTGAAACTTCAGGTACCTTCTCTACATCAATTATACGTCTTCTGTGCAAAAATGAAGAAATTTAGTATATTTTTTTCTCTCTCGAAACAGCGAATTTAGTGACGTCACTACACACGAGTTTGACACACAAATCAGTTAAACTTTAGCAGGCCGTACAAATGCCATATTTGAAGCAAAATGCAATCTAAAAACGGCAAAAGATAGCAAATAGCAAGGGCTACAAAATGGCTATCTTTTTAAAATTTGGTTTTTTGACCCAAAAAAAAACCTAAGCAATGATAATTGTGAAAACCCGTGGATTTTTGTTTTTGGAGCATATGCTGGCCTTAACCCTATTTGTAACAGGGGGGGGGGGGGGCGGATTCCGCCCCCCCCCCCCCCTCATGTTTTTCGCGGATATCTCCAGAACGGCTGGGAGCAGGCCCATGAAATTTTGGGACTTTTCATAGAATTGAACTCCGCATTTGGAGTCAATTTTGAGTTCTTAACTTGAACAGAGGCGGTTCCAGGGCACAGTTTTGGGTGGGTTCGGAGGCGACATTTGGCGAAAATACGGAAATGCGATCTTCACGGTTTCTTCCTAACTGCATCAAGTATGAAGGAGTTACATCGGCTTACCGTGATTGCAACAAGTGCAAATTAGATGATGTTAATGAAATATCATACAAAATTGCATGGCAGAGGCGGTTTCAGGGGCTTGAAAAGGGGGGGGGGGGGGTTCCAGGAAGTATTCAATGATTGGCGGGAAGCCAATAGAGCAATGTAAGGGGCATTTATAGCTATCAAGATGTAAAAGATAGCTTCTGCTTCCATTATTTGCATAATTTATTACATATAGAGTTTCAGGGGCGTGTTCAGGAACATGAAAAGGGGGGTGACTGGCATGGTGATGACGATATGCCAGCGATAACGGCGCAATATACGTTTAGCTTATAATAATATATGCACATATGAGACCAGAAAAGGGAATAAAGTCATTTTTTTGCAGAGGCGCGCTCAGGAATGGAAGAAAGGGGGTCATATTATTGCAAGGAAACTAAGAGGCATGGGCGTACAATGACATAACATACTGCTATTTTCGGATGAAACACGCACCACAGGCTACTCTACGAACGATTATAAGATAATAGGAGAGTCCAGGTAGGGTAAAAAGGGGGGTAAGCAATGTTAATTGAAGTTGTAAGTGAAATAGTCACTGTTGACTAGCTAGTATCATAATAGCGGATAATATACTTATCAAAAGGTATTGCGCCGCCCTAGTTTGGATCCTGGATACGCCTATGATGAAGTACAACATGCAAAAAGGAACTATCTATGATCAGTAACATATTTATAGTGCTGTGTAGCAACTTGTCTGCGGTTAACTTTTTTCCCAATTTTACCCCCCTTTTTCACTAACCTGGTACCACCTATGGCAAAAAAAATATGATTTATAACTGTTTTTTCTAATGTCTCAATCACATACCATTTCATTTATCAAAAAACAACATCAAAAAATGGTTTTATTACGCATTTACTTCACCCCCATATTGAGTGACCTGCACACGCCTATGATTTTTGAATTTTCAAACGTCACCGTCATATATCAATTTCCGATTCAATCTCTATCGATTCCTATTAGTTGTGTTAAAATCGGTCGATAAACATGAAAGCTATGTTGAATCAAAAATACCACTAAAATTTGTCGTTTTTGCCCCCCTGTTGCCCCCCTATCCAAAATTTAGATTTTATTATTTATAAATGTAGATCGTGTTGAGAGGAACCAAACACCGTTTCATTTTTGAAAATCGGACGGGTAGATCTCGAGATCTCCGGGGGGGGGGCGGAATCCGCCCCCCCCCCCCCCTGTTACAAATAGGGGTAGCCAGGAGCCTGTTACAAATAGGGTTAAGAACCTGCAATTTTCCCTTCCGCATAAATTCACTGGGGTTGCTTACGACACCCAAATCGTACTCTAGGGTACTTTTGAGCACTGAAAGCGAACTTTGCGTCTCTTTTATACCATTACATCATTGCAAGATGTAATGGTAGAAATCATGGTGGCAGGTGCAAAGCAATGCATTGCTTTGGTGCCAAATACGGCACTAACGGCACCATCATGTACGCAACTATTTTTCTAAATTTGCCATGTTTGAACGTCTATAACGAGCAAGGTGGCGCAAGGTGGCGCAAGGTGGCAAGAGCAACACATTGTATCCGAAGTAACTCGATGTGCTTGCTTTGCATGGCTGTATAGGTTTCATTTCTCCCTAGCGTTACCTTCATTGTTGATTTTCTACTTCAAAATGAAAAATCCAACGAAATTTATTTGTGATATGCGAAGTCGACCAAACCGGAGCTTTGTAATTCAGGAAGTTATTAGCCCTGGAATATATTCAATGAAGTCTCTGCTCGGTGTTATAAAACTTATTTGAGCTGACGGGTTCCGATTGTCCCGTATTTTTCACGTTTTATAACATCACACATTCTGCCAGCTCACTGGCTCTGTGCGGAAGACGCCACTTTGACCGCAAGTTTCAGTGTCATAAGGCTTTTAAATCGATAAACAATGGCGGTTTTCGGAAAATACAAACTATTTCCAATTGTTATCGGTAAAAAAAAGGATTCCGAAACTCATGCTTCCGGACTTTATACGGGCTAAATCACGAAATTCACCACTGTGCCGCGGTTAGGTTTCCGTTCCTCATTCCCCAAACACCTTTCCCGTACCCCGTTCCCGTACCGTTTCTAAACCCCATTCAAGTTTGCATGCCCGTTCTGGTCCCGGTGATGATGTCCTTCATGTGCAAAACAGGCACCTGCATGGCAACGGGATGCGCGAGGCAAGCATGCAGAAGACAAAAACCGTGACATATGCTGGGATTGAACCGGCAACCTCATTCACAGCTAATTAACTCCCCCAAACCACGTGGCCACTAAGCCAGCGTTTCTCGAAAGTAAAGACTAAAGAGCCAGTGAGAACCCGACCGACGGAAGCAAGCTGAGATATTGACGTTCCCCTACAAATAATGCAAATTATGAATGCTTCTGCCAATGAATCGATGGTAAATTTAAATGGGAATGTGCAACCCATCTCCTCTCATGCATGCCAAGATTCGCGCAAGCCGGCCAGCAGCCGCAACCAAGTTATTTCGCAGTTTATGGACGATGGACAGACAGACTGATGGATGGACTGATGGGTGGATGTACTGATATAATACAATTAATGAATATAAGAATTGGAAACTTTACCCTTTTGGCAGCATTTTCTGAGATTCCCATCTCCAACAAGGAGAGAAGCATTTCTTGATTTGGCTGCCAAGGTTCTTCATCTGTTTCACTTTCAAGGCCTGATAGATTAGGGTCGCCCTCGCCAGACATTTTCTGAAAACACAATGTAAATATCACAGTTATTCAAAACTCCTTTACACCCTTCTATAAAGGTCCAGGTGATATACTTCCAAGCAGAACAACAATATGTGAATTTTGTTTGTATGTGGTTGATCCAAACAACTAACAGGCATGAAATTTTTGATGCAATAAATGGCATGTGCCTTAGTTTTAGTTGAGTTTTTAGGTTTATGATACACCACTACACCTCAATGTATCAAACAATAAAAAGCTTGTATATTTGTACTGGTCATCAAGATCCATTATTGAAATGAGAGACAGTTCAGGGTGCACTTCTAAGGCCCACTTCACCCTATCTGCAAAAACAATTTGATGTTTGCAGGGAAAGTTTGAAAAGACTGATCTGATCCGAATACAAATAAAGGAAAAATAGAAGAAAGTAAACAACAATACCAGAAAGTGTTGCAAATGCCAGGTTTGCCATCACCTCATGACCAAAAAACAGCTCCACAAAAACAGACGACAGGGAATAAGATGCAGACATCTTAAAGTGTTCCTAGATAATGCTTAGTCCTAATTTTGAGTATAAAAAGTATAAAATGAAAAAAAATAAGGGTGGTGTTCTTTGGCATGTGTACAGGTGTGGAGTGTGGACAGATGTGGACAGAGCGCTCATTGTTTGTGGTTCCCGTTAAAATTGTCGTGGCATGACCACGACCACTATTCGGTTTCGTGAGGACATAGTGCGTGAGAGCTCCACGGTGAGGAATCTTGGCGTACTGTTCGACAAGCACCTCTCGTGGGACTCACACGTATCTGCCCTCGTCACAAAATGTAACGGTATCCTCATCGGCCTGTCTCACTTGCGTTATCAGATCCCCTCGTCACTTCTACCTGTTATAGTCAACGCCTTGGTCCTCACACGTCCGATATTGTTTGACGGTCTTTGGAAACGGGTCAGAAAATAGCATGCAGCGCCTTCAAAAGGAAATCAATTTTGGTTTGCGCGCTGTCTCTGGCTGACGTAAATTCGACCACATATCGGACGTGCGAGATGAACTGGGCTGACTCACTGCCCGGCAGCTGCACGAACTTCAATCTCTCAACCTTCTTCACAAAATTCGCAGCACCGGGGAACCGCAGGCTCTCGCTTCCCAGCTTTCAGCCAATTCTGAACTTCGTTCCAGAAGCACCCGCCAGGACGCTGATTTGGCCCTCCCGCGCGTGAGAACTGCAACCGGCAAGCGTCGCTTTTTATATAGTACGGTGCAGCGGTACAACGCACTATCTCGGGACATTCGTGATGTCTTTACCGTCATTGAAACGTAAAGTTGGCGCTCTTTTACATGACATCTGATGTGCTGTGCTGGACGTGTGTGCTTGCGATCGTGTGTTTTGTTTTTCTACTCAGTGTACGCATGTGAGTGAGTGTCGTTTTTAACATGTCTCTCATCTTTTAACCCTGCCACGACGCTCAGAATAGCCGGTTTTATGTATCGGAGTGTTTTTACCGTATTACATGTGAATTGGGTAAAGAGCCCCAGGCTAGGCAGCTGATGCTTACATCAGACTCACATCCCAGGCCTGTTCACGACCACCTGCGGTTCGGCGGTTTCCGGCAGGCTCTAGCCCCGCCCCTTCCCTCATGCGTCTCTTGAACACACGGACATTTCACCCTCCGGTTGCTCCGTGCCAACCGCCGGAACCGCAGCCCACCACAGCCGTGTGACGTCATACCTTTCGCCTATCCCCACTTTTAGTTACCCCACCGGCTGCCGACCACTGCTGACCGCCGGAACCGCAGCCAACCGTCAACAGCCACAGCCAACCGTCAACATGTCAACAAAAAAGTGTGCCATACATTTGGCACCACAAAGGATTTCCCTGTTATTAAAAAACAATCATATGACAATTGATATCACCAACCCAACTTTCCGTTTAAAACTAAAAGTTGAATATCTTCCAAGATAAGCATTTTTTTCGGAAAAAAGTTCACGAACATGTTCAGCTGACTGCTGACCTCACCTGACATGTAGACATACAATTGAGTGTGATTTGACAACTTTCAAAAAGGTGGGACAGTCCCTCTAATGGCAGGGTTAGGTTAGGTTAGGTTAGGTACCATAACCTAAACTTTTGCTTTACTACTTGATCAGACTTAATGGCAGGTTGGTTGTGAGGACTATAAACCCACAGCATTACAGATGTTACAAAACTTACTATTTGGTCACTACGCATCTTTCAATACACTATTATGTATCTTTTATGTTATTTAGAATGTATCTTACCTCTAAAAATGTTGAAACAAAAATATTTCTGGAAGTGTCACAACTGATCGCCCACCATGATCGTCACCATATATATGCAGGAAGATACAAAGGAAAAGTAAAGATCATCCATGACGTCATTGGAACAATGCATTTTACAAGTGAAAATGCTGCCAAATACTTTTGCATGCCGGTGATTGACATGCAAGGTCAAGTTGTTGTGGCGGCCGCTGTGCGGCCGACCTTCGGTCTCAAATACAAGTCCTGCGCTCCACAGAGGTTTAGTGAGAGCGTGATAGGGTTTAGTGAGTTCTGACGTCATAGCTGGGCCGCCGTGAAGTGTGAACGCTGTCTATACTTATTGCATCAAGGTCGGTCATCGTCAGCTTGCATGTAAACAAAGTTAGGCGACAGGCGAGGCGATGGAAGCAGTAAGATATTAATGTATTGATGTTAGAATTAGTTATAGTGAAAAATGTCTTGGCAAAGATATCCATAGTTAGTATGTACTAATTAATTTTTTATATTGATTGGTAGGTATATTATAGGGAATAACTAATAACTAATGGTGGGTTTATGGTCCACACCACTGCGGGTTAGGTTAGGTACCATAACCTAAACTAACTTAACCCCACCATTAAGTCTGATCAAGTAGTACAGGTATATGCCATTAAGTCTGATTGAGTAGTAAACAGACCTACACTATTAAGTATACTCTCCCAATGATGTCATCAAGCCAGCTGCACCGCCTGCCACTTGTTCGGGCTCATCACACTACCTAGTGTTGTGTACAGAAGTGTGATGCCTGCCAATACCCATGAGGGCACCATCAGCAAAAACTTGTTGAGCAGGGGGATTTCAGCAAAAACATTTTGAGCAGGAACATCAGCTATAGATCCACCACCATGGGACATACTTGGGTAACAGTAGGGCTGGCATCACTGTTGCTGCCGGGCAATAAAATCAAGGTGCAAGGTTACTATCACTGTTGTTGGTCTGGAGTCATAGGGAAGCTTTATGACATCACCAGATCTGGCTACAAGTGAATATTAGGCTGCCCCAATGCAATAGCTATGAGTAATGGGCGGTAGGCGGAACCAATCAGAATTAATGAAACGAACCTAATCTAACTCTGCCATTAAGTCCCATCAGGTCGGCCTACAGCTTGTAGCCATTAATTCCGATTGGGACAAAACCTACTACTTGTAGCCATTAAGTCCAATCGGGACAAAACCTACTGCTTGTAGCCATTAAGTCCAATTGGGACAAAACTACAGCTCATAGCCATTAAGTCTGATCGGGTCTGCCTAAGATTCGCTCGTAGCCAGAATCTGGTGACGTCATAAAGTTTTCCCATAACTCCAGACCAACAACGGTGAAAGTAACCTTGAACCTTGAATTTTATTGCCCGGCCGCGACGGTGACGCCAGACCCAATGTTATCCATACTTGTATTGAATGCTCCCCCCCCCCATATTCCTGTGGGGGGACAGCAATTGCCGCTGCCCCCCCCCCCCCCGTAGAACCACTGTTCGTCTCATTTCACTTATACCATTAACAGTTTTACTTTGAAGTTTATTCATCAACGTTTCTCAAAGGTCCCTAGACTCTAGAGGGAAGCTTACATTTATTTAATGCCACACTCCAGTCAACCCCGATGGTGCCCACCGTGATGATGCCACGTGAGTGATAGGGCCTTGCGTGAGTGCAAAACGCGAGTGGATATTTGTTTGCGTCTTGATTGTAACAAAGGCGCCGCTTTATCAACATTAATTAAACCATTGACCTATAATATAACTAGACAGCCGACTGCCGTACGGCCGGCCGCTCGCTGCCCGTTCCCGCTGGGCGACACTAGCGCCGTCTATACCGAGGCAAAAGCGTCCGACCGCCCATTGCCCCCCCATGTTAAATTCGCTAAAAATAAGGCCTAAAATAAAACAAATGAGCCGATCCTTGACATTTTAAATGGTTTCGTTGGATGCAATGGGGTTTTAGGCGAAGAATGCTGGCAAAATTATTGCTTCGAAAAAAATATCCAAGAAGGAATTATCTGACAAACGAAAGCGTGCAGACAGCAAAACAGTCAAACCGGGTCGAACGGCCCCGCCTATTTCCGAAGTGTATATTGTAAATCTGCATTCCATGCCCGCCAGCTTTTGGAGAAACTCATATCTCTGCAACCGCACGTCCGATTGACAAGCGGACTTCTTTGCTGAGTAACCCCATCCACCCTACCCTGTTTGAGACCAGTGCCGACTCACGTGGGCGACTACCACTGCGCGTGGCGCGTGAGGGGTGTGCAAAGTGTTTTGGAACAAAATACTTTGCACACACCTCACGCGGCACGCGCCAGTGGCGGATCCAGAGGGGGGGGGGGCAGGGGGCCATTCCCCCCCCCCTTGAGCCTGGAATGAGATGCACTCTGGCCGCCTAAGGGGTCCTCTTGCCGCCTGAGGGGTCCTCTGGCCGCCTGAGGGGGCACTCTGACCGCCTGAGGGGGCACTCTGGCCGCCTGAGGGGGCCCTTTGGCCGCCTGAGGGGTACTCTGTCCGCCTGAGGGGGTCCTCTGGCCGCCTGAGGGGGCACTCTAGCCGCCTGAGGGGGCACTCTAGCCACCTGAGGGGGCACTCTAGCCGCCTGAGGGGGCACTCTAGCCGCCTGAGGGGGCACTCTGACAGCCTGAGGGGGGTCTCTGACCGCCGGAGGGGGCACTCCGGCCGCCTGAGGTCGCCCTGAGGGAGTCGGGATTCGCATCCATAGGCGGTGAAACTGGGGGGGGGGGGGCACCGGGCACCGTTCCCCCTTGCATCCAGGAGGGGGAGGCGGGGCACCAATGCCTTGGTGCCCCCATCAAATTACTTAAAACTGACCTATTTTATGCGAAATGGTGAAAAATTTGGAGACAAAAAACGCGTCGCTTCGCGGCGCATATTACATACGTGTGTTCTGATAAATCCTCGATGTTAGGATGTTCGTATCAGTGCAATGGAATAATTGAAAGGATCAGGACAATATTTGTACTTTTCTTGAGGGAAGTTGACAGGAATTTAAGTGCAATTTCAGTAGCAGAAAGGGGCATATTATGGCGTTAATGTGCCCTGTGTTGTTTACGCACGCTTTGTGCTTGCTGAAAGGAAACACTGGCAGATAGTTTTACGACATGAACGTTTTTTTTGTGCGCATGCTTTTAGTCACTTTGACCGAATAGCTGCAAGGAATTATCTGAAAACCATGACTACGGTCGTTCCGGTCATACGTATATTCCCCCCCCCCCCTAATTAAGGTCTTGCACTCTATTACGATCATGGGTCGACGGAAAATTTGCATACGATAGTGTGACTACATCCCACTAAACATGCCCAATTTCGCAGTTTTGACTGGCAAGCGCGCAGATCAAACCGGCACCGGCAACTAAACCGGCATTGACTGGGGTCTCAGCAGAACGCCATTGACTGGGGGGGGGGGGGGGGGGTAAACGGGCGGCAATCGAAAGCTCTCAATGATATGAGACTAAAGCATTGCAAGCATTGCAATTGAATATTGATATAATCTGACACAGCACCAAGCCCCTCACAGCGAATCTTGCCTCAGGTTTTACACGCAGCCACCATGCGCGCGCGAGTTCACGTCGTGAGCGCGCCACGGTAAAGAGGCAAAAAGGCGAAGTCACGTGACTATTTTAAAGTTGAGGCTCCGACACACCTCCACTTCAGCACCACTTATCAGCTGAAAAACTGGAAAACATGTCTTACTTTTGCATTCAATAGATAGCCTGTCTTATTCTGAATACAAAATTGTATTAAAATATGAAATATCTTGCACAGAAATACCTAAGATGCCCTTAGTTCCAAGACACTACAAACTTCGTCGTAGGGTTTAGTGTTAACTTTAGAAGAAGAAGAACATTTTTGCCTCTCTAGTGAATTGCTGTCGGGAACGGCCTGAGCGCAGTTGTCGGCCATCTAGTTATAATAGAGATCAATTAATTAAAACCAAGAGCTTTATTTCCACGGGTGAGCAAAACCAGAACAAAATGATTTTAAATATAAACACAATGCCTAGGTAAAAATTTCGAAGTTATAGAAATTCATTTACTGCATTGGAATTTTTATTTTATAAATTAGCAGCTAGAATTATGGGGGTCGTTGCAGCTAAATTACGCAGAGTGTTTCCCCCACTCCCATACAGTAGCGTACCCCAACACGTCCTCGAAGGTTTTTAGTACGAATACCTACTAAGAGGGGAAACGTTTTTTAGTACGGATTATTACTAAACGTTGCGAAGTTTAGTATTATTTCGTACTAATCAAGGGTTTAGTATCATTTCGTACTAATCAATGCATGCGCTCGTTAGCGATGGAAGGCCGGAAAAGGTGAATTTAGTGGCGTAAGTAAATTCATGATTCTGAGGAATCAGAATGGGTTGGATCAGGATGCATTTGAGTATTTTATCTACCGTGGTTGGATGTGTTGAGACTTCAGTCATTTTACGATGCTGAAGTCTGTTCGGCGCCACATTTAATACTTTGGCCAGCTTCACATTCGAATGGGCATTCGGAACCCTCAGAATTCGTCCTAATTTCGCACACTTATACAGTTTAACGAGCCACTTATAATGGTGAAGTCCGTTTGGCGCCACATTTAATACTTTGACCTCCAGAGGTCATCCAAGTTTCTGAGGTCACAGGGTGACCCCCTCAGAATATCAGCAAAATTGGTATACACATGCAGTTTGACAGGCTGATTGCGATGCTGAAGTCTGTTTGACGCCACATTGAATACTTCGACCTTGAGAGGTAATCCAAATTTCTGAGGTCACAGGGCGACCCCCTCAGAATGTCATCAAAATTGGTCTACACATGCAGTTTGACATGCTGCATGTGTAGTATTAAATGTGGCGCCGAACAGACTTCAGAATCGTAATCAGCGTGTCAAACTGCATTTGTACACCAAGTTTGAGTAAATTCTGAGGGGGTCACCCTGTGTCCTCAGAAACTTCGATGACCTCTCAAGGTCAAAGTATTCAATGTGACGCCGAACAGACTTCAGAATCGTAATCAGCGTGTCAAACTCCATTTGTACAACAAGTGTGAGTAAATTCTGAAGGGGTCACCCTGTGATCTCAGAAACTTGGATGACCTCTCAAAGTCAAAGTATTCAATGTGGCGCCAAACAGACTTCATAATCGTAATCAGCGTGTCAAACTGCATTTGTACACCAAGTTTGAGTAAATTCTGAGGGGGTCACCCTGTGACCTCAGAAACTTGGATGACCTCAAAGTCAAAGTATTCAATGTGGCGCCGAACAGACTTCGGCATCGCAATCAGCATGTCAAACTGCATGTGTAGACCAATTTTTATGATATTCTGAGGGGTCACCCTGTGACCTAAGAAACGTGGATGACCTCTGGAGGTCAAAGTATTAAATGTGGCTCCGAACATACTTCAGAATCGTAATTAGTATGTCAAACTACATGGGTACACCAATTCTGATCAAATTATGAGGGGGTCACCCCGTGACCTCTGGTAAACTTATCAATTTTGATGACCTCTAGAGGCAACAGTATTAAATTTGGCGCGCAACGGACTTCACCATTGTAAGTGGCTCGTGACACTGCATGAGTGCACGAAATTAGAGCGAATTCCGAAGGAGTCCGAATGGCCATTCGAATGTGAAGCTTGCCAAAGTATTAAATGTGGCGCCAAACAGACTTCAGAATCGTAATCAGCGTATCAAACTGCATTTGTACACCAAATTTGAGTAAATTCTGAGGGGGTCACCCTGTGACCTCCGAAACTTAGATGACCTCTCAAGCTCAAAGTATTCAATGTGGCGCCGAACAGACTTCAGCATCGTAACCAGCATTTTATGTTGCATGTGTACACCAACTTTGATGGCATTCTGAGGGGGTCACCCTGTGACCTCAGAAACTTGGATGACCTCTCAAGGTCAAAGTATTCAATGTGGCGCCGAACGGACTTCAGCATCGTAATCAACATGTCAAACTACATGGGTACACCAATTCTGATCAAATTCTGAGGGGGTCACCCCGTGACCTCTGGTGAACTTATCAACTTTGATGACCTCTAGAAGCCAAAGTATTAAATTTGGCGCGCAACGGACTTCACCATTGTAAGTGGCTCGTCACACTGCATAAGTGCTCGAAATTAGAGCGAGTGCCGAAGGAGTCCGAATGCCCATTCGAATGTGAAGCAGGCCAAAGTCTTAAATGTGGCGCCGAACAGACTTCAGAATCGTAATAAGCGTGTCAAACTGCATTTGTACACCAAATTTGAGTAAATTCTGAGGGGTCACCCTGTGACCTCAGAAACTTGGATGACCTATCAAGGTCAAAGTATTCAATGTGGCGCCGAACAGTTTTCAGAATCGTAATCAGCATGTCAAACTGCATGTGTAGACTAATTTTGATGATATTCTGAGGGGGTCACCCTGTGACCTCAGAAACTTGGATGATCTCTCAAGGTCAAAGTATTCAATGTGGCGCCCAACAGACTTCAGCATCGTAACCAGCATATCATGCTGCATGTTTACACCAACTTTGATAACATTCTGAGGGGGTCACCCTGTGACCTCAGAAACTTGGATGACCTCTCAAGGTCAAAGTATTTAATGTGGCGCCGAAGAGACTTCAGAATCGCAATCAGCATGTCAAATTGCATGTGTAGACTAATTTTGATGATATTCTGAGGGGGTCACCCTGTGACCTCAGAAACTTGGATGACCTCTGGAGGTCAAAGTATTAAATGTGGCGCCAAACAGACTTCAGAATCGTAATCAGCATGTCAAATTACATGGATACACCAATTCTGATCAAATTCTGAGGGGGTCACCCCGTGACCTCTGGTGAACTTATCAATTTTGATGACATCTAGAGGCCAAACTATTCAATTTGGCGCGCAACGGACTTCACCATTGTAAGTGACTCGTAACGCTGCATAAGTGCACGAAATTAGAGCGAATTCTGAAGGAGTCAGAATGCCCATTCGAATGTGAAGCTGGCCATAGTATTAAATGTGGCGTCGAACAGACTTCAGAATCGTAATCAGCGTGTCAAACTGCATTTGTACGCCACATTTGAGTAAATTCTGAGGGGTCACCCTGTGACCTCAGAAACTTGGATGACCTCTCAAGGTCAAAGTATTCAATGTGGCGCCGAAAAGACTTCAGAATCGTAATCAGCGTGTCAAACTGCATTTGTACACCACGTTTAAGTAAATTCTGAGGGGGTCACCCTGTGACCTCAGAAACTTGGATGACCTCTCAAGGTCAAAGTATTTAATGTGGCGCCGAACAGACTTCGGCATCGTAACCAGCATCTTATGCTGCATGTGTACACAACGTTTGAGTAAATTCTGAGGGGTTCACCCTGTGACCTCAGAAACTTGGATGACCTCTCAAGGTCAAAGTATTCAATGTGACGCCGAACAGATTTCAGAATCGCAATCAACATGTCATACTGCATGTGTATACCAATTTTGATGATATTCTGAGGGGATCACCCTGTGACCTCAGAAACTTGGATGACCTCTGGAGGTCAAAGTATTAAATGTGGCGCCGAACGGACTTCACCATTGTAAGTGGCTCGTTAAACTGCATAAGTGTGCGAAATTCAGGCGAATTCTGAGGGGGTCCGAATGTGAAGGTGAATGTGAATCTAAATCTGTAGCTGTTTTGACAGACGTTCCCCCCCCCCCCCCCCCAGTAAGTCGCGTTATGAAATATAACCCAGTAACTCGGGTTAGTCGTAACAGTGTGCCTACTGTTTTGGAATGTCAAAAATATTTTGCATACGGTAAGTAGATGTTGGTTTGATTGTTGTATATGATGAAATTCACATCTGGAGCCCCTTTAGTTGAATTTTCACTTATATTGTTTTTTTTTAATGTTTTTTTTATATCTATAAAACGATCGCCACTATGGTGATGTTATGTAAAACGGCGCACATAAGACAACACAATTACGGTCACATCATGCAAGATAGAAAGACGAGTTTTGCACAGCACGTTCTTGCCACTGTGAACTTTATTATGTGCAAGTTTCGTAGCTCTAAATTGATATCTTCTTCAAAAAACGGCCATCGGCCATCATCGAAATGGCCATCATCGAAAAACATGATGGCCGTCCAGTTTCTGTTCGGCTGCTGCTATCAGCGTGCACGAGCTGTTTTGTTGAATTGCTATTGGCCGGCGCTAACAATATGCTAGCAGTTTAATCGATAGTTGCTTTGCTTCTAGTAGCGGAAACCCTCTGGAGACTTTTTGCTCCCAAACAAATTCCTGGAGTCTTTGGATATCTCAGCAACTAGGGTGAATCTGGAGAAATGAAGTAATGGTTCAATTCAGAAAATTGTGTTCTATAGACCAGTGTCAATAACCCCATCTAAGCGATGTGAGTAGGCACACTCCCTTTAAAGGGAGATAATCACCCTTTGATTTTATTAGCAACACTTTCTTTGGCTACCGTTATGGTATTAAAATGATGTGATCTACATTTAAGAATTAAATACAATTATTCCCTAATTCAAAGTTGGAAGTTTGGGAAAATTTATGATCGGTATTTTCCCTACACTATTGGAAAGCGCAACATCTGGCGCGTTTGTGTCAATCTGTTCAACGTTGTTGAATGGGCACTTATAAACAAATCGCCGACACTAAATAGGTTGCCATGGGGGGCCAACCTAAACTGCCGATTTCAATGCACTTTTTTAAAATGATTGTTGATTGTTCATAAAAGTTTGGCACATATTCGCAAAAGATAGAATGCTGGAAACATATTGCATACCTTCATGATAAATAACAATGCGTAGGGAGGCTAATTTACTGATGTCGTTACCGAGTGCTTACTGATTATAAGCCTGGAGCGCTTATCAACTATGAATTGAAATATCTCGCGGTAGGAATTGTTATATGCAAAATGTGATGAATTTACAATATATTTTGGTCTCGTCTATCGATTTCAGGTGCTAACTCCATTTTTGTGGAAAAAGGTCATTATCTCCCTTTAAGGGTTGCTCCAATTGCAAAAATAATGGTCTCAATCGATTCCCCGGGTCCATATCTAACCTCCGCATTGGCAACCTCACGCTTGCCTTATATCCTTGAGACCATAAAAGGTTCTCAAAGGACGGGGCGCCTCAAAACGCCCTTAATGGCTGTTCCAATTGCAAAACAATGGTCTCAGTCGATTCTTCAGGCCCATATCTAACCTCTGCATTAGAAACCTCACGCGTGCCTCATATCCTTGAGACCATAAAAGGTTCTCAAAGGACGGGGCGCCTCAAAACGCCTTTAAGGGTTGCTCCAATTGCAACAATAATGGTCTCAATCGATTCCCCGGGTCCATATCTAACCTCCGCATTTTCAACCTCACGCGTGCCTTATATCCTTGATACCATAAAAGGTTCTCAAAGGACGGGGCGCCTCAAAACGCCCTTAACGGCTGTTCCAATTGCAAAAACAATGGTCTCAGTCGATTCCTCAGGCCCATATCTAACCTCCGCATTAGAAACCTCACGCGTGCCTTATATCCTTGAGACCATAAAAGGTTCTCAAAGGACGGGCGCCTCAAAACGCCTTTAAAGGGAAATAATGACCTTTTTCCACAAAAATGGAGTTAGCACTTGAAATCGCCAGACGAGACCAAAATATATTGTAAATTCATCACATTTTGCATGAAAACTTTCCTACCGAAAGATATTTCAAGTTAAAGTTGATAAGCGTTCCACACTTTTAACGACCGGTACTTGCAAGTACTTTTGGTCCTCATCAAACTGCGGGCTTTTCCCGTATTGTTTTTTTTACGCAATGGAGTGGAAAATATATTGTGCGTTCTGCTTGTTGTGATTATATGCCCGGCGATCTTCTAAAACTAACAGCGATTGGAAAAAGAGGCAATAAAATCGGAAGCTCATCGATGCACATCAACGGCGGCATAGTTAGTGGTTGCGACCCTCAATTTTTGAAAATAAATTCATTTGTTTTCAACATTAGGAGTATTGTATAATTTGTCTGTGGCTGTATATAACACTATGCTTTATATTATCATGAAAAATAATAATTTTTCCCCAAAAGAACTAACAAACAATAACACAAAACTGGCAATTAAATCGGAAGCTCATCGATGCACATCGACGGCGACCTATTTAGCGTCGGCGATTTGTTTGCAAAGCATTGCCATGCTTCTCGGCGCACTTAACCATTGTGGCGAGTTGTTGCTAGTTGCGCTTTCGTTCTCCATGGCAACCAGGCGTGAGCCAATGAAAAGCCAGAACGTATTCCCTTTCTGGCTTTTGATTGGCTGACGCCTGGTTGCCATGGAGAACGAAAGCGCTACTAGCGTGTGTCCGAGCAGCGCTCAGTTTAGTCGGAAATGTCACAGAGCCTCCAAAAATGCCGCAATCGATGTGAACAATGGTAGGGAAGGGCGAATTTGTCAGTGACCTTCATGAAGTACACAAGGTACTTGTTTTGTAGTTTTCCCAAACTTACAACTTCAAATTTGGGAATAATTTTATTTAATTCTTAAATTTAAATAAAATAATTTTAAAACCATAGCGGTAGCCTAAGAAATTGTTGCTAACAAAATAAAAAGGTCATTATTTCCCTTTAAGGGTTGCTCCAATTGCAAAAATAATGGTCTCAATCGATTCCCCGGGTCCATATCTAACCTCCGCATTGGCAACCTCACGCGTGCCTTATATCCTTGAGACCATAAAAGGTTCTCAAAGGACGGGGCGCCTCAAAACGCCCTTAACGGCTGTTCCAACTGCAAAAACAATGGTCTCAGTCGATTCTTCAGGTCTATATCTAACCTCGGCATTAGAAACTTCACGCGTTCCTCATATCCTTGAGACCATAAAAGGTTCTCAAAGGACGGGGCGCCTCAAAACGCCTTTAAGGGTTGCTCCAATTGCAAAAATAATGGTCTCAATCGATTCCCCGGGTCCATATCTAACCTCCGCATTGGCAACCTCACGCGTGCCTTATATCCTTGAGACCATAAAAGGTTCTCAAAGGACGGGGCGCCTCAAAACGCCCTTAACGACTGCTCCAATTGCAAAAACAATGGTCTCAGTCGATTCCTCAGGTCCATATCTAACCTCCGCATTAGAAACCTCGCGCGTGCCTTATATACTTGAGACCATAAAAGGTTCTCAAAGGACGGTCGCCTCAAAACACCTTTAAGGGTTGCTCCAATTGCAAAAATAATGGTCTCAATCGATTCCCCGGGTCTATATCTAACCTCCGCATTGGCAACATTACGCTTGCCTTATATCCTTGAGACCATAAAAGGTTCTCAAAGGACGGGGCGCCTCAAAACGCCATTAATGGCTGTTCCAATTGCAAAAACAATGGTCTCAGTCGATTCCTCAGGTCCATATCTAACCTTCGCATTAGAAACCTCACGCGTGCCTCATATCCTTGAGACCATAAAAGGTTCTCAAAGGACGGGGCGCCTCAAAACGCCCTTAACGGCTGTTCCAATTTCAAAAACAATGGTCTCAGTCGATTCCTCAGGTCCATATCTAACCTTTGCATTAGAAACCTCACGCGTGCCTCATATCCTTGAGACCATACAAGGTTTTCAAAGGACGGGGCGCCTCAAAACGCCTTTAAGGGTTGCTCCAATTGCACAAATAATGGTCTCAATCGATTCCCCGGGTCCATATCTAACCTCCGCATTGGCAACCTCAAGCGTGCCTTATATCCTTGAGACCATAAAAGGTTCTCAAAGGACGGGGCGCTTCAAAACGCCCTTAACAGCTGTTCCAATTGCAAAAACAATGGTCTCAGTCGATTCCTCAGTTCCATATCTAACCTCCGCATTAGAAACCTCGCGTGTAAAATATCCTTGAGACCATAAAAGGTTCTCAAAGGACGGGGCGCCTCAAAACGCCAATAAGGGTTGCTCCAATTGCAAAAATAATGGTCTCAATCGATTCCCCTGGTCCATATCTAATCTCCGCATTGGCAAGCTAACGCGTGCCTTATATCCTTGAGACCATAAAAGGTTCTCAAAGGACGATTTTGCAATTGGAGCAACCCTTAAAGGCGTTTTGAGGCTCCCCGTCCTTTGAGAACCTTTTATGGTCTCAAGGATATAAGGCACGCGTGAGGTTTCTAATGCGGAGGTTAGATATGGACCTGAGGAATCGACTGAGACCATTGTTTTTGCAATTGGAACAGCCGTTAAGGGCGTTTTGAGGCGCACCGTCCTTTGAGAACCTTTTATGGTCTCAAGGATATAAGGCACGTGTGAGGTTGCCAATGCGGAGGTTATATATGGACCCGGGGAATCGATTGAGACCATTATTTTTGCAATTGGAACAGCTGTTAAGGGCGTTGTGAGGCGCCCCGTCCTTTGAGAACCTTTTATGGTCTCAAGGATATAAGGCACTCGTGAGTTTGCCAATGCGGAGATTAGATATGGACCCGGGGAATCGATTGAGACCATTGTTTTTGCAATTGGAACAGCTGTTAAGGGCGTTTTGAGGCGCCCCGTCCTTTGAGAACCTTGTATGGTCTCAAAGATATAAGGCACGCGTGATGTTGCCAATGCGGAGGTTAGATATTGACCCGGGGAATTGATTGAGACCATTATTTTTGCAATTGGAGCAACCCTTAAAGGCGTTTTGAGGCGCCCCGTCCTTTGAGAACCTTTTATGGTCTCAAGGATATTTTGCACGGGTGAGGTTTCTAATGCGGAGGTTAGATATGGACCTGAGGAATCGACTGAGACCATTGTTTTTGCAATTGGAACGGCCGTTAAGGGCGTTTTAAGTCTTTGAGAACCATTTATGGTCTCAAGGATATGAGGCACGCGTGAGGTTTCTAATGCGGAGGTTAGATATGGACCTCAGGAATCGGCTGAGACCATTGCTTTTGCAATTGGAACAGCCGTTAAGGGCGTTTTGAGGCGCCCCGTCCTTTGAGAACCTTCTATGGTCTCAAGGATATAAGGCACGCGTGAGGTTGCCAATGCGGAGGTTAGATATGGACCCGGGAAATCGATTGATACCATTATTTTTGCAATTGGAGCAACCCTTAAAGGCGTTTTGAGGCGCCCCGTCCTTTGATAACCTTTTATGGTCTCAAGGATATGAGGCACGCGTGAGGTTTCTAATGCGGAGGTTAGATATGGACCTGAAGAATCGACTGAGACCATTGTTTTTGCAATTGGAACAGCCGTTAAGGGCGTTTTGAGGCGCCCCGTCCTTTGAGAACCTTTTATGGTCTCAAGGATATAAGGCACGCGTGAGGTTGCCAATGCGGAGTTTAGATATGGACCCGGGGAATCGATTGAGACCATTATTTTTGCAATTAAAGCAACCTTTAAAGGCGTTTTGAGGCGCCCGTCCTTTGAGAACCTTTTATGGTCTCAAAGATATGAGGAACGCGTGAGGTTTCTAATGTGGAGGTTATATATGGACCTGAGGAATCGACTGAGACCATTGTTTTTGCAATTGGAACAGCTGTTAAGGGCGTTTTGAGGCGCCCCGTCCTTTGAGAACCTTTTATGGTCGCAAGGATATAAGGCACGCGTGAGGTTGCCAATGCGGAGGTTAGATATGGACCCGGGGAATCGATTAAGACCATTATTTTTGCAATTGGAGCAACGCTTAAGGCGTTTTGAGGCGCCCGTCCTTTGAGAACCTTTTATGGTTTCAAGGATATTTTGCACGCGTGAGGTTTCTAATGCGGAGGTTAGAGATGGACCTGAGGAATCGACTGAGACCATTGTTTTTGCAATTGGAACAGCCGTTAAGGGCGTCTTGAGGCGCCCCGCCCTTTGAGAACCATTTATGGTCTCAAGGATATGAGGTACGCGTGAGGTTTCTAATGCGGAGGTTAGATATGGACCTGAGGAATCGACTGAGACCATTGTTTTTTTTGCAATTGGAACAGCCGTTAAGGGCGTTTTGAGGCGCCCCGTCCTTTGAGAACCTTTTATGGTCTCAAGGATATAAGGCACGCGTGAGGTTGCCAATGCGGAGGTTAGATATGGACCCGGGGAATCGATTGAGACCATTATTTTTGCAATTGGAGCAACCCTTAAAGGCGTTTTGAGGCGCCCCGTCCTTTGAGAACCTTTTATGGTCTCAAGGATATGAGGCACGCGTGAGGTTTCTAATGCGGAGGTTAGATATGGACCTGAGGAATCGACTGAGACCATTACTTTTGCAATTGGAACAGCCGTTAAGGGCGTTTTGAGGCGCTCCGTCCTTTGAGAACCTTTTATGGTCCCAAGGATATAAGGCACGCGTGAGGTTGCCAATGCAGAGGTTAGATATGGACCCGGGGAATCGATTGAGACTATTATTTTTGCAATTTTTGCAATTGAAGTAACCCTTAAAGGCGTCTTGAGGCGCCCCGTCCTTTGAGAACCTTTTATGGTCTCAAGGATATGAGGCACGCGTGAGATTTATAATGCGGAGGTTAGATATGGACCCGGGGAATCGATTGAGACCATTGTTTTTGCAATTGGAACAGCCGTTAAGAGCGTTTTGAGGCGCCCCGTCCTTTGACCTTGAAAATGACCTTGAAGATGACCTTGAATGTCAAAATAAATGTTATTTTCGTGATTAGCGTGCCCCAATTGACCTGTAACCAGATTTTGGAGCGAATCGCTACTCGACGCTGAATTCGAATCCGAATCCGACGCTAACTTCACGGACATGCTACAAAACTGCTATTTCAGTTCAAAATCCCATGTTGAAGGTGAACTATTTCCTTTAAGGGCGACTGCGGGCCCCCTCAGGCCGATTGAGGGCCCTTCAGGGCGCCTGAGGGCCCCCTCAAGTCGGCTGAGGGCCCCTCAGGTCGGCTGAGGGCCCCTCAGGTCGGCTGAGGGCCCCTTCAGGTGTCCCTCAGATCGACTGAGGGTATGTCTGGCCAGCTAAGGGCCCCTAAGACCGCTTAGGGCTCCTAAAACAAAAATAAAATGGGCCCCTCAGCTCAAGGGGTATCCGCGGGTGTCCAGGATACCCCCTTGGAGAGGGCCCATGCCAGGTCTGAGAGGGTCCATTCCAGGCCTAAGAGAGCCCTCGAAAGGGTTCTTCCTCCTTATCATAGGGCTCTCTGACAGACTAGGAGGGTCTATATATATATATATATATATATATATATATATATATATATATATATATATATATATATATATATATATATATATATATATATATATATATATAATATATATAGATTATAGAACCTTTCGATTTTTTTAGGGGCTAGTTATCCAGACCAAAACAAAATAAGCAAAACATTCCGGGCCGCTACGCGGCGCAAATCAATCTGTGGTCTTTTCCAGTACAAAAGGGTCTAATATAGACGGTACCTGCACACTGGCGGCCGAAGGGGGGGGGGGGACGGGACATGGGGCCACCGGCCATGGCCCCGCCTTTGGCCTTAAATGGGGGGGGGGGCAACATGTCTTTTGACCCCACCTTTTGCTCCAGACACATGTCTCGTTTTGACCCTGCATCCTGGTTCCAATAGCAAAAATCAGTTCTCCAGCCCGCTCAAAACCTCAAATTTGTTTCCCGCCGTTTCGCGGCACAATAATAGTTGTATGGGTGTCCATTTTGCGTAAACACCATTTGTAGTTGAGCCAGTAGCGTACCCAGGATTCGCTCCAGGAGGGGCAATTTTTGCTCAGGGGGGCATAAAGTACCCCCACCAAAAAAGCTCACCGGATTTTGGCCTACTACATTTTTAAAGGGGCATATTTTCACCATTTTTCTCTTATTTTTTTTTCTCGACCCGAGGCACGTACAGACTTTCAGGGGGGGGGGAATTACTCCGTTTGTCCCCCTTGTGTACGCCTATAAGTTGAGCCTTTGTGACAAATTGTCTTCAAGCTCAAGCCCTTCGCAAAATCCTGCCTATTGTTTAGTGTAAGAACATTTTTGAAGTCCGCTCGAGACACAAAGCAATGATACTGCTATCGCATTCATAAAATTTACTGCTAGTAAAAAAAAAACGGCTACCCCCTCTCCTGGTCACGAACCCAGACTTCCCTCTTGGTCAATTCTGCATCAGCCGTCTGGGGCCGCCCTTGACTGTACAAATTATATATTTTAGCACCATCCGCGGTACTTTAAATGATAGAAAGGGTACGACTGATATTGCAAATACCTATAGCAGTTTTGTCAAATAAAAAAATGCTGAAATAGGGGCACCCTCAAAATATAGTGGACCAAATCCGTTTAGTTTTCAGATTTGGATATAGGTAGGGACACCACTGCAATTGATGACCCCCCCCCCCCCTTGAATATTTTCTGGATCCGCCCCTGACCTGACCTGAGGTTAAGAATTTTACATAATGTGGGCAGTTAATTTCCGAACAGGTATGAAAAAAACGACGGTGCTGGGCGTCCCCGGTTTTGCGTTATCCTTGAAAACCGTAGAGGTGGGCGGCTTTCGCCCCCCCCCCCCCTCTGTCCAAGGCACGTGATAGGTGGCGACGTCACGGTGAGAATGCAGACTACACCTGTGACAAGAAAATACGACCACCACTTTTAATGATGCGTGGAATGTACAATGTGTACATTTCCACAGCTCGCTTTCCCGCGTCAATCTATTGTACCTGGACAACACAGTTCAGAGTGTACACTGTGAGCACGGGAAGCTAAGAGCCTCGAATTCCAGTGACCTCTATCGAGACTCTGTCGGGCTCGCGCCCCGCTCCCTCAGCAGGACCGCTCCTCTCCGGGCTCAAAACACGCCACACCGCACCAGCCGGTATTGTATTACCGTTTGTACATACGAACTGTCGCGCGGGTGGACACCGCGCGTCGGCCTGCTTTGGTGTCGCGATGAGGCGGCCCGCCGTCCGCAGCGGCGGCGAAGTCGCGAGCGCGGACCGACCGGCCCGTGCGGTTCGCTGGTCAGGACCGCGGACCGGCGGGTCGCCGGGACCGCCGGTCGCGGCATCGGCGGACAACGGAGAACAATAGTCGGGGACGGCGCGCAGTACGAGACATCTTCTGCGCCGCAGGGGATAGGCGGACGCCGAGCGCGCCATTTTGCGACACTCTGCGACATTCGGCGAGACTCGGTGACACAACATAGCTGCCAATGACTGACTGCAGACGGTCCGGCCCGGCCCTGCGTCTGGGCTCGACGGACGGTCCATGACACAAACCGACCACACCATCACGTCAAGCACCATTTACCACGCCAGAAACCAGCAAACAGCCTCCTCTCCAAAAAAGTCCTCGAAGCAGTGGTATTCGCTAGCACCGCCGACACGGTGAATGTTCCGGTTTGCGATGGTGAGCGGCCCGTTTTTGTCATTGTGCTCTCGGTGTGTCGCGCGGCGGCAGGGCGACAGCGGCGTGATGAGATCCTGCCGTCACGAGGGGCCACGTCGGCTGGCTCACCGCCGACACGCCCATCCACACATACACCACTCCGGCACCCACCAGTTCAGCAACACACACATACGCACATCACCCGGCACACCCACCAACTCACCATCACACACACATATACACATCACCGACACATCCCCGGCACACCCACCAACTCACCAACACACACACACACACATATATACACACGTGCGGGCACGTGGCGCTCATACCGACATGACACATGGGCACACGCGCACGGACAGGCTCCACGGCGGTCACTTTTGGTAACCTGAGATTATGGTTGTTTGGGCGGCCGGCCGGCCCTAAGACACTCACTCGCCTGTGGCCCATGCTCTGCGTCCGGTCAGTGACAGCGTGGTGGCCACACACCACCGCGCATGCGCTGTTTCAAAGGAGATGATTCTAACAGAGGTGGAAAACGGACGCAAAATCGATTCAATATTTCGGAAACTTCGCAGTTGACGGTAAAGGAACAACACAAAACCTTACTATCGAAGGACCCTGGATGTGGCCCCTTGAGACAGTCGACAAAATGTCTTATATGCATCACTTCATCGTGGTTCTAGCCCAGACAAAAACATCCATTTAAAATGGGACAAAGTTGTAAAAAACCACACCACTAAAACGCACTGGTAGCCCTCGGAAGCTTGCAATGTACACCTTTTTCACTTCAAATTAAAATAAGTGAAGTTCAAATTAAAAGTGAAATTAAAATGAAAATATGCGAAGTTCAAATTAAAAAGACGATATTCAATTTAAAATCAGAGAAATTCAAATGAAAATAAATGAAATTCAAATTAAAACGTCGAGTTCATTTAGGAATTTCGACGGCATTTTGCAGTTATTTCGACAAGGTTTCAAATAAAAAGTGTTTTTCTCACATAATTTGTTTATACAAAGCTGGTGCTCGCATTGGTGTCTCTTTCGACACACATGTACGGGCACGGTTGAAACGGTACCGGCACGGTTGAAACGGTACCGGCACGGTTGAAACGGTAACTCACGGTTGAAACGGTATCTCAACCGTGCCGGTTGAGATCACTATTAGGTACGTTCAATTTCCTCACAAGTTGGAAGTCGACATCAATCCTCTCCTTCACTTCGGCAATAATCCTGAACTTTGGCGCTGGGCATCAACATTTGGCCATATAATTTCATTATTATACAGCACCAATGGCGGATCCAGCTTCTTTCCGTGGGGTGGGTCATCTTTTTGTGTCAAAAAGGTAACCCATTTTGTTTTCTCCGGATTTGGGCCGGTCATAATATTTTGGTATTCGAGCTTAAGAAATTCACTTCTCAAATACACACAAAAAAAAATGGGGGTCAAATACACCAAATTTCGAAAATCCGAGATAGCCATTTTGAATATAATTTCATTTAAATTCTTTTGACGTTTTTTGCAATTTTCTTCAAAACTATTTTCTACAACTGTTCAAACATTTATCGTTTTTCCACCAAAAATGGCATGACATGACGTCATTAAAACGTCATTATCTCCCAAAATACTACATCAATTTTATTGGAATTTGGTGAGAAGACGTATAATTGATGCAGCATAAGGAACTGACAGCTTGGCGTTGATATATTCCATCATAGTTTTCAAGTTATTGAGAAAATCCGGGAGGGAGGGCAGATTCTGCCCCCCCCCCCCCCCCAACGGGGCGCGGGTTAAGTGTCACCGGGGCTACTGGAATTGCATCAGGGCGCTGTTTTGTCTATCATTGCAAAAAATATATACATACAAACTTCCAATTAAATCATTCGAAAACACAACTTCCGTTTTCATGAAGTTTTCTCCAAGATCATTACTTTTCACGTTCAGTGCAGGGAATGCGCAGATACTTGTATTGAATGCCCCTCCCATATTACTGTGGGGGGGGGGGGGATTTGTCCCTGATACCCCCCTGGATCCACCAGTGCCAGCAATTACCGCCAAGGATAGCCTCTGCCAGACACTTAATGGAATTCATTTTCCCATTTTCCAAATTTATACAAGCAATTGCGAAAGTTGTGTCATGCCGCGAAGCGGCGCGCAATTTTCCGGTTTTTGACTGTGGATAGCTGGGATGACTGCTACAAAGACAATTGTTACGATAAATTGGGAACGCGCGGGGGATACTTGTATTGAATGCCCCCCCCCCCCCCGATTCCTATGGGGTGGGGTGGGGGGCATTTTCCCCTGATACCCCCTGGATCCGCCAGTGCACAGCACACTGAATGTAAATAACAATGTGAATTGTGTCAGCAATAGCCTTACACGCGGGTTCATGGTATATAGCCGATGCTTTCACGGCTCTGAATGCGCTTAGTAAATAGTTTTAATTTAAAGTTCACTTATTTTAATTCGAATTTCACTTATTTTAAATTGAATATCGTTTTTTTTAAATTTGAACTTCACATATTTTAATTTTAATTTAACTTGTTTTAATTTGAACTTCACTTATTTTAATTTGAAGTGAAAAAGGTCCATTTACACGCGACCTTTCTCGCACAAACCTAAGTCTCCGAAATCCTCCGCTAAATTTCCGCCGAATCCTAGCGCATCCAACTTCCACAAGGCTGCTCCTGTCACTGGCCGACCGCTGGCGACTTCTTCTTCTCTTGAGCGTCCTGAGAGTTGGGCGTGGAGGCCTGCGGCGGCGGCGGTGGCGGCGGCGGCCGCTCGCCGCTCGCCCAGCTGCCGCCAGACGTCAGTGGAGAGGACGTGTAGTTGTTCTCGTCGGCGGCGGGCGCGGCGCCGGCGGGGGGCGGGCCGCCGGGCGTAGCGGCGCCGGCGGCTGCCGCGTCCGTCCGCGCGTTCTCCAGCCGCGTGATGAGCCGCTCGTCCTCGTCTCCGAACTCCCCACCCATCAGCGACGGCTCGCCCACCACCATCACGTCCTGAGGACAGGCGGCGGCCGTCAGCGACTCACACACCGCACGCCGCGCCGGCACAGTTGCCATGATCCGGCCACCGTCACCGTCACAAATGGGTCGCGAATGGGTCACGAATGGGTCACGGATGGGTCACAGATGGGTCACAGATGGGTCACAGATGGGTCACAAGATGGGTTCACAATGGGTCACAAATGGGTCACGCATGGGTCACAAATGGGTCACAAAATAGGTCACAAATAGGTCACGAAATGGGTCACAAATATGGTCACAAATAGGTCACAAATAGGTCACAAATGGTCACAGATGGGTCATAGATGAGTCACGGATATCGGTCACCAAGCGGTCACGGATACTGGTCATGGATGAATCAAGGATGGGCCACGAACGGATGACACCAAACACACGACACGATAGACCATGAATGGATAAGAATAGGTTACGTGACACGGTCACAAAGCCATGTCCGCAATCCACAGAGGATTGCGGACATGGCTACGAGCACGAGCACGTATATGTTGATGGGTCGCCGTAGCTATCTGGACGTGCCACAGGCACGGATCACGGGCAGCACAGAAGTGGCTATCTGGGACGTGGCCCACAGGCACGGATCACGTGACAGCACAGATGTGGCTATCTGGGACGTGGCCACAGGCACGGGTCACGGACAGACACAGATGTGGCTATCTGGGACGTGGCCACAGGCACGGATCACGGACAGCACAGATGCAGCTATCTGGGACGTGCCCACAGGGCACGGGTCACGGACAGCACAGATGTGGCCATCTGGGACGTGGCCCACAGCACGGATCACGGACAAGCCACATATGTGGCTATCTGGGACGTAGCCCACAGGCACGGATCACGGACAGCACAGATGTGGCTATCTGGACGTGGCCACAGGCACGGATCACGGGCAGCACAGATGTTAACTATCTGGGACGTGGCCACAGGCACGGATCACGGACAGCACACGATGTGACTATCTGGGACGTGGCCACAGGCACGGATCACGGACTAGCACAGATGTGACTATCTGGGACGTGGCCACAGGCACGGGATCACGGACAGCACAGATTTGGCGCCGAAATTGCGTTCGTGGTACGAGCGGATGAACAATACATCCTCGCATGTTCTCAGACGAAGGACCGTTCTATTGTCCGGCGAATTATCTAAAGGTCAACTAGAGCAACCATTCAGCAAATGAATCCCACCACTCGCCAGAAATTGCTCCTGATGCACCAAGTGGCAAGGGGATAAAGCACGCGAATCCGACGGAAATAAGATAATACAACCGAAAAGGAAAACAGAAAACTAAAGACACACAATAATATCCAACACAAATCAAACACGACAGTCCGCCCACTCGGCAAGTGTGACGGACCAAACTGAGCTGCGCCAAATAAAAAGTCTCCGGCACACGAGGACGGACACCGCCGAGCCACGAGCGGGAGGTCTTACACCTGACTTGTCCGGAGAGGTTGAAGGGCGGGCGGCCACCCTGTTTCTGTTTGCTCTGGGTCGTGCCGCCGCCGGTCGCGGCCTTCCGTTTCCGCCGTTTGCTGGGCGGGCCGCTGGTTCTCTGCGGAGACGGCGATGGGGGGGTGACGTGGAGCTGGTCAGACCGGCGCGTCACGGCAGGGGATATACGGAACGGGGGGGGGGGGGCTGGTCAGACCGGCGCGTCACGGCAGGGGATATACGGAACGGGGGGGGACTGGTCAGACCGACGCGTCACGGCAGGGGAATATACGGAACGGGGGGGGGGGGGCGGGCACCACAGAGGGGGGGGGGGGGGGCTGGTCAGACCGGCGCGTCACGGCAGGGGATATACGGAACGGGGGGAGGGGCACCACAGAGGGGGGGGGGAGCTGTTAAGACCGGCGCGTCACGGCAGGGATATACGGAACGGGGGGGGGGGCACCACAGAGGGGGGGGGGGGGGGCTGGTCAGACCGGCGCGTTACGGCAGAGGATATACGGAACGGGGGGGGGGGGGGCACCACAGAGGGGGGGGGGGGGCTGGTCAGACCGGCGCGTCACGGCAGGGGATATACTGAGCGCAGGGGTACCACAGGAGGGTAAGAAGAGGCATCTTTAGTGGCATATTGGAGGCACGATTGTCGGTTACTTTAGTCCGATAAGCGTGCATATTCGCTCAGCAGAAGGGACATTTCCACGACAGATCGACCAAAACAAAATCAAAGTTCACACCACCACATTTTGTATTTTGAGGAAATTGTGTCTATAGGGTTCTCTTGTACCCTGAAGTCGATGGTGGCATCACCAGACCCTTAAGGTCAACGATTCTCGAGATATAGCCTCGGGCATTTTTGCAAGGTCACGCTGCAAGGTAATCTTTGGAGGCCTGTAGCTCCACAGCCACTGAACATAATGCATCATATATGCATATCGTCGTGACGGCAATGAACTGGGCAACATTTTGATCATCTCCAATTTTCAAAATTTTGACTTTGGATTTTGTGATGACGTCACATTTTTTAGTTGTTGTGCCTATACCCCTTCCCCTTTAAAAATTCCTTTTTTTGTTTCATATTAAAGCTTTACTATTTATCTCGAGATAGGACAAATATAAAAAAGGGGAATATTCTAAAATATTTTATTTTATTCTTTTGAATACTTCAGTTTTTTGCCAATACAACATTTTAAGGGCATTTGCAGTAGAATATCGCCACTTGCACTGCATTTGGGGGTTGCAGGGGGACGTGCTCTGGATCCGCGAAAAGACATGATGTGGAGTGGGTGATATATATTAACCCTCGCCCGGGTTGGGCAAAATCACTACGTGTTCGGGGGGGGGGGGGGGGGGGGGGGGGGGGGGGGTACGACCCCTTTAGCGTTTCGCCCCTAATTGTGCTAGAGCTTCGATTAAAAAAACGAGCGTGTTGCTTGTGACGAGAAGAAGCCGCTGATATCCGATTTCCAAGGTCTTGGGTCATTATGTGACCTCAGAGGTCATGTCACTGACTCAAAAAGTCATCAGAATTGTAAATGCGTATACATAGAATTTAAGCGAGCTAGAATCGTGCATAGGCATATCATAATGGCTTAATGGGTGCCACATTTGAAATCAGCATCACAAAATGTCCTAGAAACTGCCAAATTCCAAAAGGGTCATATCAGGTCATCTGAGGTCAGTGACCTCGGTGGAAGCGCATGACCCCCAGTGGAGCATATCATTATGTAAAATGGATTCCAGATTTGAAATCAGCGTCACAAAATGTCCTGGAAACAGCCAGAAGCAAAACAAAGTAATATGTGGTCATCGGAGGTCAATGACCTCGGTTGACCTCTGAAAAGGTTCAATCGAGGTCACTATCTCAGTGGAAACCACAACTGTCACCTGGAAACACCTGTGCATATGCTCCTGAACAACAAACACTCGGAAACTGCACAAGTTACAAACATCGATACTACGGGACGCTAGTTGCGCCTGACATGACCTTGATTAACGGGTCATAGGTCATGGGTCATGCCGGTTAGAAAATTCATTTTTTTAGAGTATGTGTTAAATTGTTAAAAAGCAGGGTACTGAAAGTTTCAT